>CM070517.1:1039077-1229733 GCA_036346375.1 Guadua angustifolia
GTCCTAGAGCGCAGACCTATGCCTCCTTTTAGAACCTTCATTTAATGCACTTAATGCTTAGCGCTCTTGGGCGAGGCCACTACTCATGAGAATGCGACGCCGGTTCCAGCGTATCTTGCGATTTTCCTTGGGGCAAAGCGGCGCATATTACGCCTTTTCGCGAACGCCGACGTAGAATACGCATATATAGATGCATCTGTATCGGCGGTTTCCATATACCGCTTTTCTTACGCACTTTTGCTTTCTTGTTCTTTCGCCTCTTTTCCCAAAGCTCTTCGTCTTCTTGATCCACCATGGTGAACCCATTCCGGCCTCTACAGCGCGCCTGTCGGCGTATTCCACAGCAGCCGGAGGATGCAGGCCGGGTTTTGTTAGGAAGGGCGTCTTAGCGTTGTACCGGCTAAACCTAGAGGGCGAAAACCTAGGGACTCTACGGGGATTCGGCGTCCATGAAGCTCGCGGATGACCACGAAGATTTTTACCTGAGTTCAGGCCCCTTTGGCTCGGGTAATAGCCTTACTTCTGCTAGATTGTTTTTGAGAAGGTGTGAAGCTAATACAAAGCTCTTGAGTTACAAGTTCTTTCCTCTCAAATGCAGTCCCTTTTCCCATGCACGGAGGCCCTTATATAGGCCGGGCTACAGAGGAGTAGGTAAAATGGAGTCATCATCTTGATCCTTATACATTTATTACTCCTTCCGTCTTGTCCGTTCCTCGGCCTCATTAAATGCCTCTGCGTGCCTTTGCCGGTCACGGATGGGACACCTTTGTGACGGTAGTCGAGAGATGTCGAGAATGGGCTGTCGCGAAAACCCTTACAATCGATAAACTGCCATGGCGAACTGCCGTTCGACACATGCAGCGATGGAAAAAAACCTTGGCGAAGCCACCGCGCTCCACCTTTTACCTGCGGCGGGGCAGGCGTAAGCCCTCGCCGCCCGATTGCTAAACGCCACGTGGGCTGGCGCGGTTGCCCGCCGCCGGGCGCCACGGACCGGCCTGCGCTGGCGTGATCGCCGCCCGGTTGCTAAACGCCAGTAGTGATGGCGCCGAGGCGGCGAGCGTCTTTCGCCCACTGCTCGCGGGCGCCACGTGGACCGCTAGCGCTGGCGTGGCGTGATCGCCGCCCATTGCCGAGCCGCCAGTAGTGGCGCCGGCGAAGCAGGCGTTTCGCCCACCGCCACCGGCGCCACGTGGACCGACGCTGGCGGCGGGCCGTGATCGCCGCCCGTTGCCGAGCCGCCACGTGATTGTACTTTATGCGGTGGAGAGTGTACCCTAGCGTATAGTACGCTGACATCTGCCGGCACACCAAAGGAAGTGTGCTAATGGCCAGGCACAAAATAGATTATCATGTCGGGCGAGTAAAGTGCATAACCTCTGCAGAGTGTACAAACTATTCGGATAGCCGTGCTCACGGAATTGAGCAATGCTCGGGGATTACAGTCAAGGGTTTAGACTTTTGAAAAATGAAAACTTGGGATGGATGGCAGGTTGCCATGGAAGGTTGAATCTTGACTTCTATTTGAGAAACTTGGTTTACTTGAGAAATCTTTGAATCTATCTATTCTTGTTATTTGTTTTACTTGTCTTTGCAATCTATATCTTGTACTTGTTCATAAATCTGCTTTCTGCAAATGAACCTCTTAGCCTTCCTTTGGAATAAGCCTTGCATATAGTAATGATAGAATTGCATTACATGCACAACTTGTTGAATGCTTTATGTACTCACCCTTGCCTACAACATCATCGATCTTTGAAGAAGGTGTACCATGAAGGGCGAATGTTTAGGGTGCGAGCCTTGTCGGTTACTGTGGTATCTTGAGGGGTTACCTACGTCTTCATTCATTTGTAGTTCAATTTGGTTGTTCAAGCCTTGAGAGCCAATGTTAAGTAAGTTGACCATAAGGTCATTCAACTAGCAATATTTAGTATATAATGTCTTTTATCTTATTTCCGTTGTGTATGATTGTGATATTCACTGATGTTGAACCTGTGTGCACTAGCGTGATCCTGGACTAGTGTAGTATACACAGAGGGTTCGGATTTGCATATTCGGGTTCCGACAGCGTCCGACTGGACATATGGCTCCTGCACATGCCTCCATGGATATCAGAGAGCAGGTTGCTCCCCTCCTCCCGAGTGATGCACTTCAGAAGAATTCCGTTTCTACTCTGGCGATATAGGTCCCCACCTACCAGAGTATAGCACTTGGCCTTACGTGCAATTTTCTCGGCTGACGCATCATCGTCGGGGATCACTTGGTCCCATAGGAAGGCTAGGATCGGATCCATCCACTGACCTTCCTGGCCAAGTGTAGCAATCACGTGGTGATCGCCTGGGTACTTCGCTTGGCCAAGCTTTTCCCTCGGTACCACCTCGGCAGTACCGCCGTCCTCCCTCCTTGAATCATGGGCTGAAGCTGGCGTGCTATCTTCCCTCCCTGAACTGGGTTGTTGGGACAGCTGCGCCACCTTCCCCACCGAAGTCGGTCGAGATACCGCACCATCGTCCCCCCACCATGAGCAGGGCAGCGACGGATGATCGCGTAAGCCTTTTTCAAAGACCCGAAGCCAAACGGTGGCTCTTGATGACACGAGCTGCGAAAGCCCGTCCACCATGTGGTTGTCGCACCGAGGGATATGGATATACCCCAGCCCTTCGAAGTGGCGCTCCATCTTCCTGGCCTCCGCTAAGTACGCTGCCATTATGGGCTCAAAGCATTGAAATTCCTTTCGCGCCTGATTGATGACCAGCAGGGAGTCGCCGTTGACTTGGAGACGCTGGATGCCTAACGCGGAGGCGATGCGCAACCCCACTAGTAAACCCTCGTACTCGGCGATGTTGTTGGTGGCCTTGAAGTCCAGGATGCCCACGTACTGAAGAATGTCGCCGGTCGGGGAGACTAGGACAACCCCAACCTCGCGCCCTCGAGCTTGAAGGAGCCGTCGAAGAATAAAGTCCAGGGAGAAGGTGCGAGTATTTCTTCAGCTTCAGGAGTGGCGGGAGTCCACTCGGCGACGAACTCCTCCAGTCTTTGACTCTTGATGGCGGTGCGGGGGGTGAACTTGAGGCAGAACTACCCCAGTTCTACCGACCACCTGGCGACGCGACCCTCGGCTTTCCGATTGTGGAGGATCTCTGGCAGGGGATAGGCAGTGACCACCGTGATCTCCCATCCCTAGAAGTAGTGCCGCAGTTTCCTGGATGCCACTAGGACGGCGTACAACATCTTCTGTGCTTGTGGTATCTAGTCTTCGCCTCATGTAGCACCTTGCTGACGTAGTAGACCAGCTTCTGGATGCCTTCCCTCTTTGCCACCAGTACCGCACTCACCACTACAGGAGTAGCTGCAATGCAGAAGAGCAACGACTCACCAGGCTTGGGGGTGACCAGCACCGACGGGGAGGAGAGATACTTCTTCAAGTCTTCAAACGCTTGTTGGGCCTCCGGAGTCCATTCGAAGTGGTTTGTCTTCTTCAATAGTCTGAATAGGGGTAGACTCATTTCTCCCAAGCGAGCGATAAACCATCCGAGGGATGCCAGACGACCAGCGAGACACTGCACTTGCTTGAGCCGAGTCGGTGGCTTCATGTGCTATATGGCCGTTATCTTGTCGGGATTGGCCTCAATGCCCGTGGACACAAGGAACCCTAGCAACTTCAGGAGAATCACGTCGAATACACACTTCTCGTAGTTGAGCTTGAGACAATTCTTCCCGGAGTTGGCAAAGGTTTCTTCAGGTCTTGATCAGTCCTTCACCCTTCTTGATTTTCACCACTGTGTCGTTGATGTACACCTCAAGGTTACATCCCTATCTGCCAGACGGAAGAAAATATGCATATGCGATAAGTAGAACCCAGATTTTTTAACCCAAATGCCATTACGATATAACAATAAACTCCCATCGGGGTTACAAAAGTGGTCTTTTCTTCATCTTACGCCACCATGCTAATCTGGTGGTACCCGGAGTATGCATCCGAAAGCACATCGGCTCGCACCCCGTCGTAGAGTCAACGATGAGATCAACACGAGGCAATGGGTACGGATCCTTCGGGTAGGCCTTGTTGAGGTCGGTGAAGTCGACGCACATCCGCCACTTCCCGTTGGCCTTCTTGACAAGTACGGAGTTGGCAAGCCACTCGGGGTGAGAAACTTTCCTAATGATCCCCGCGCGTAGCAGCTTCTCTTCCTCCTCGTGAATGGCATCTTGTCGCTCTGGTGCATGTCTCCGGACCTTTTGTCGGACCGGGTGCACTCTTGAGAGTGTTGCCATTCAGTGCTCGATCACCTCCTTGGGGACCCCAGTCATGTCAGACAGTTGCCAGGCAAACACGTCCGAGTTAGACCGGAGGAAAGTGACAAGCGCGTGAAAGACCATGTGGAGGTCTATTCCTTTGTGTGATGAGTAATTAACTAGATTAAAGGTTGATTCGATGAGTAGCTAACTAGATTGAAAGGTTGATCTGAGTTAAATTTGTCTTGGAGCATTTTAATAAGTTCTCAACCAAGTCGTGTTTCTTTGCTGAGTGCTTCTATCTTCTCGACTAGCTTGCTTTCTTGACTGAGCGATAAATGCCAAGTGCTACCAGTCTTTGCTGAGTTGCTCTAACTTTCCGACTGGTCTCTTGGTTGAGTATTGTGTTCCGAGTGGTTCCTGTCTTTGCTAAGTGCGTCTAGCTTTTTGACTGGTTTTCTTCCTTTGGTGACTGGTTTTCTTCCTTTGGTGAAGGCCAAGTGGCGAATGCTTCCAGTCCTTGCTGCGTGATTTTTAGCTTCTCGACAGGTTTCCTTCTGAGTTGAGTACTTTGCTGCGATCAAGGGATTGTTAAGGACTCAACAGATGGTTAGCCGAGTGGTTAACCAGGTGATTAGCTGGATGAATTAGCCTTGTGGCTAGCCAAGCGTTTCAGCCGAGTAGGCTTGAGTATATGGGTTTGCCAACTGGTTCGGGTTAAATTGTATTTGACTATTTTGAGATAATCAGCAAATATGATTGTGGGCATTGCTATGTGAAAGGTTTCCTTGTCTTTGATGGTTGCAGAACGACGGTGCTGGGTCATGGTGAGGCGGAAGTTGACCGTAACTAGACGAGGCGCGTTGGAGGCCCAGAACGGTTGGGAGATTGCCAGAAGATGACCAGAGACGGAGTTCAGGCAAGCCAAGAAGGCAAGGAAAGGAGCAGATACTAGCTAGATGCTGTGAGGATCAATGAGGACTGTTGGTGTATAGTCTAGTTGATAGGAATAGCGGGTCTAGTAGTATGCTTTGAGAGCCGTGCAAGAAAAACCCTGTGTTAGTGGGTTTAGAGTTTCCCCTTGCAAGCTGTGTGAATGGGCTCTTCCTAGCTCTTGGATGACACTCTAGGGTTAAGGGCTGCATCTAAGGGTGGTAGGTGGCCCGAAAGTTGTATAAATATGTGTGGAGGGGTTGCCTTCCGGAGTGGAGGTGAAGGATCCCAGAAGGGTTTTAGAGGTTTTTGAGTGCTCTGTTGAGCTTTCCCCACTTTTGAGTGTGTGGCTTTGTAACCTCCGTTCCAGGAATACAAGATACATATCAAAGATTTCAATACTTGCACTTTACCTTCTGTCATTTACTTCATGCAAGTTACTTTCTGCAATTTAAGTTACACAAATTTACTTCACGCAAGTTGATTCTTTTCCTTCTACATTCTTTCTCTCTTGCGTCTTTTGCGTTCTTGAGTTGATTGATCTTGTATTTCATTTCTGTACGCCTCTAGCTTGTTGTGTTTAAAACTTCCTAGATCTCTTGGTTTTCTAAATCGGGAGCAAGTCTTACACCGAATTCCCTGTTCTTTTTTCTTTTCTTAAAGTGTTCTTTCTTCTTGGACAGAATGATCGAATCTTTGAGTTCAATCTCGGCGATTGGTTCGGGAATCAAGTTTCTCAGTGAACCAAGATCTCATCTACCAAATTTCTGCGAGTTTGGTTAGCCGATCAAAAGTTTTTGTGATTCTTGTTTTGGGTTGAGATATCTGTTCGCGAGGAACTTTTAGGTCTTGTACTCTCACCTACTCCTGTAGGGTACTACCAGCTTTTCTTTTCAAGAACCTCCACCTTTTGGGCGATCTTTTGTATTAGTCTTTTGGAATACTATGTGTGGGAAAATTTGATTGCGACCATTCACCCCCCTCTGTTCGCCATTCTGATCCTTCAGTGCGCTTTCCTATTTTGCGCTAAGGTGGGCACCCACCTTGACGGTCTTCTCGGGCTCGCCCTCGCTCAGGGAGACCACCTTAAGCTCACCAGACAAACCGGGCAAGGCACGGGTCTTCGCCGGAGGGGCTCACGAGTAGGCAGCATCGACTTGCCTTGCACAGGTGGCGCCGACCAGGTCCAATGCCTGCTTGTGGCAGCGCAAGGCTTCCGGCCTGTCCACCTTAATGACTATGGGGTCACCGGGCCCTGGTATCTTCACCACCATGTACGCATAGTGGGTCACCGCCATGAACTTGACCAACGCCGGTCGGCCAAGCAAGGCGTTGTACGAAAGGTCGAAGTCGGGCGACTTCAAAGTCCACCACCTCTGTACGGTAGTTGCTCTCGTCCCGAAGGTGACGGGGAGGTGTACCTGGCCCAGAGACACCGAGCTAGCCCCCGGGGTGACTCCGTAGAAAGGCAAGATCGAACGCAATTCCTGCTGCGATATCTGGAGCACCCGAAATGCCTTGAAGGACAAGAGGTTAATGGAGCTTCCTCCGTCCACCAGCACCCACCCAAGCTTCATGTTCCAAATCGTGGGCGAAACCACGATCGGAAGGTGACCCAGACCGGCGGTGCTTTCAGGGTGGTCACCTCGATTGAAGGTGATCGGCTCCTCTGACCACTTGACCTACCGCCCGAGCTTAACTGCTTGATTGCAAACCTCCCTCATCAGCCGCTTATACTTCGTGTTGGAGGGATTGGTGGCCAAGCCACCGTGTGCTCCGCCCGCTGGAAAGCCAACGGGGCGGGGTCTTCATCCTGGTTGTCGTCGTGGGGACGATGCTCCTTAAGCCGCTGCTCCACCATCTTACTCACAACCTGGCAGTTGGCCAGGTCGTGCGTGTTGGACTAGTGGATCGGGCAGTAGGGCCTGCCCTCCTTCTCTTCATGGCGGTCGTCCCTCCAACCGCGACGATCGTCTCACTGGTCACGGCGGTCATGCCACCACGACTTGGTGCCCCTGTGCTCGCGCTCAGCGGTTAGGACCTGCCCAAACTCAGCCGCTCTGTGCTTCTTCTTCCTGCTCGTGGAGCCGAGACCCTTCGAGGTCCCGGCTTCGTCTCCGCCATGACCGCCAGCCAGATCGGACACCTTCCTCCGAGCTTCCACCGCCCGTGTGCACTTGTGCGCCAGGAAGAGCAGCTCGAAAGTGGTGGTGACGTTGTGGGTCGCTATCTTCTCCCGCATCTTGTGGTCCCGGACGCCTCTTCGAAAGGCGATGACGACTGACTATTCGGAGATCCTAGGGATCGTGTTGCAACAGTAACTAAACCGTCGGATGAAGTCGTGCAACGACTCCCCTTTCCCCTGCTCGAGGGCATGGAGATCATCCTCCATGCCCGGCTGTGTGTACGAGCCTTGGAAGTTGGTGACGAAAAGGTCACACAGTTCCTCCCACGAGTGCACCGACCCTTGCGGAAGGTTCAACAGCCAAGAATAGGCAGATCCCGTCAAAGCCGTCAGGAAATAGTTGGCATGGCCTTTTCAAACTCACCTGCGGCTCGCACCACCGTTGTGTATATTTGCAAGAACTCCTCCGGGTTGGTGGTGCCATCATATTTTTAGATGGACGCCGGGCGAAACCTCTCCGACCACGCAACATGGCACAACCGACTGGAGCTTGGAACCCAACGCCGTAGGGGGAGCCACGCCGTCCACCTGAACCCCAGCCTGGAGACCGTGCCGGGGAGCACGGACCTCGACTCCCCAAGGATTCGGAGGTGAGGGCCTCCTCCTCATCCTGAGGGTGGGAGTTGTTGGAGGAGCTGTCATCACCAGGAGCCATCCGCCTATCGCGGCCTTGCCCTTGCGTGTGACAGCACTGCAGTATGTCGCGCATGTCATCATCGCGCCGCCGGCGACACTTATCCAAATGAGCCCTCAGATCTTCGCGTCCCCTGTGCGGGGATGCGTGAGGCGTCTGATGGTGCCGCACGGCCCGTGTAAGCAGGCGTCGTCGATATGCCCTTTCCTTGCTCTGGCCCTCGGCGAGCACTTCCCTTCGGTGGTGGAAGCTTGGGTGCAGTCCGCATGCAACCACGACAATGAGTACCGAAGGTACTCGGTGATCGTCATCCCCACGGAATTGGGCTGCGTCTATCAAGGAAGCGATGTCCCGCAGCCACGGTGTGGCTTGGGTGTCTCCCATAAGTTCCACCGGAAAGTGGTCCAAGAGGAGATGGACGGCATGCAGGTTTTGGGCTCAAGTGGCCTCTTCCATGGCTAGCCGCGGCCAAACCGACAGCTCTGCTACTGCCAGGGGGACAATGTCGCCCCCTCGAGGAAGGTTCCTCGCTGATAAGTCTTAGGGACACGTTGCGAACCTTTGTTAGCCTCCGCGGCTCTTCTCGGCGAAGCGAACCGCCATCACCGAAGCGGGATCGCCGGATGGATGACCGGGATCCGTGAAGAGGCGAAAGGGTGAGCCAACCGCTACCCCCTACCTAGTGCGCCCTTTGCGGCATATTTAGCTTTGACAGTTATTCTCCCAAGAGCGGAGTTCGGGGTTCGATAGAGGGTCTTTGCGGAAGGACACCTCACGGGCTCTCACGAGGATCCCACGGACAAAAATCCAGAACACACCGATATTACCCGAGTTCGGGCCCCTATGTGAGTATGACCCTATGTCACATACATACATTAATGTGTTTTGAGTGAATTACAAATGCTCGATCCTCACTCTATCTCCCTTTCCTTTCACCCTTTGTTTCTCTCTAGGTTCTTCTCGAGCTCTCTCAGTGCTCTTCCCTCTCTTGCTTTTTTGTGTGTCCTTTCCAGAACTCTCTTGGTACTCTTCTCTTTTTTCGCCCCCTCCCATGAACCGAAGCTCTCTTATATAGGTCAGGCTGGCTCGGGCAAGTGGGAAGATGGCATCATACTGATTACACTTCATTTATTACACCAATCACTGTAGCCCCATTCCCTGGTCTCATTCTTTGCACCACCATCCAACTCCTTTGGTCGCTTGAGGCGACTTGTATCTGACGGGTTAGGTGCGGGCAACGGAGGGATAAGCTATCGTGCGTCGGCATAGCCGCAGCATTCAATGGATTACGACATAGTTTGTGGGGGAAGAAGGCGTCGGCGACTCTCCCATTCCCGACGTACACCTCCATGCTCGGCAACGGCGGACCCCGAGTATACGGCTCCATCGGCCGACCAAGCGGCCCGGCCGGCGTCGGGGCACGATTGCCCGCTTTCTCGCCGGCGCCACCTGGCGTGGTCGCTGGCATCGAACTGATTGCCCTTTGCTCGCTAAGCTGTCACGCTTCGGCACTCATGGCCCCTCCTGACCGTGGCGGAGAGGGTACCCCGGCGTAAAGTACGCCAACAATATCTTTGCCTAAAACAATTAGTGATGACCATCAGTAATGACTACCATTGTTATCACCGATGATTTTAGCCAAAAACCGTTAGTGATATGATAGCTATTACTGTGACCTATCGTGCATATATAATACAGAGCCTCGACCAACTTTGTGCTTTCAGGGTTTTGAGTTATAACTTTGAGGTGACTACAGTTGTGAGGCGAACGAGTGAAAAGAGACCATTGATTTGGAAGGGTAATTCTAGATCCATTTGTTTCTTGGTGATGAAAAGTTATTAATTGGTTCTAATTGTATTATATTCAAGACCTAGCTTGGCAAAAAGATAATTTAATATTATTTAGATCTAGCTTGTAGATCCAGTTATTCTTTGTGATCTAAGGTAGTAATTGGTTATAATTGCACTATATTCAAGACATAACTAGTTTGGTAAAGGGAGAATTGAAAATACTTGGTTTAGATCAAGCTAGCTTGGTACAGAGAGAAGATTTTATGGGTCAAGCGTGGTTTATAATTTAGGGTAGGGTTCAGCTATTTAATTTGTGTTCCAATTTAAGAATGTGTGCATGTGTACTCCTAATATACTTCAATATTTAACACTAATTGTTATATGGACAGTGTAAATGGATTGAAACTGGATATATACTGAGATCCGTATATAAAACTCACCCAAATTCCCAAAATTTCTAAAGACCCTGTTCGTCTATTATTTTTCATAGTGGCATCGCTAGATAAAAGTCAGTCGGCAATACTCAATAAGATTCCATTCAGAATATTGCATACCATTGCAACACTATATCTACGCACATTTAATCCTTTTCATCACCCAAAAATCACAACAGATATAGTTATTTGTATATATATACATATTAGCTCATGCTCATTAACTCAGCTCAAATGTATATCTCTTCCAATCAGACGAAACACCTCCAGCCCATAGATTTACCCTGAAAGACATAGTATATAAGACAATATCCGCAATAAAGAAGCCTTTACTAACTGGGAACATATCCTGTGCAACCAGAGAGTTGGTGAAACCACGGTGCAACTCAACTAGAAAAAGTTTTAAAATTTTTTGAAAAAAATCATGGAAGTACATCTCAGCTTACCCCATCTACATATAAAATTTCATGATCAAATTCGTCCTGTGCTAGAAGTTACAAAAAAGACAAAGTTGATCATGAGCAGTAACTATTACTGTTCATAATCAAGTTTGTCTTTTTATTACTCTTAGCACAGGACGAATTTGATCATAAAATTTTATATGTAGATGGGGGAAGATGTACATCCATGAATTTTTCAGAAATTGAAACTTTTTCTAGTTAGGTTACACCGTGGTTCACCAACTCGTCTGATTGCACAGGATATTCACTTACTAACTACCCAACTTTTCTACTATTTTCACCCTCCACAATTACTGCGTTTCCTCACATCTTTTCCCATCATCACCTCAGTCCTTTTTCTGTAGAATAGGTGCCAAAACCTCAGATCTTATTTATTTCCATCCTTACCATTTTATAGCAGTAGAAGTTAATCGTGATAGATATTGAATGCATGCATTCCAGCTAGATATGCTAATATCTGAAGCATTGATTGATAATAAAAAAAAAGACATCAGAAATACACTCGTAGCATGATCTAATAGAAGGGAACATATCCTGTGCAACCAGAGAGTTGGTGAAACCACGGTGCAAACTAACTAGAAAAAGTTTCAAAATTTTTTGAAAAAAATCATGGATGTACATCTCAGCTTACCCCATCTACATATAAAATTTCATGATCAAATTCGTCCTGTGCTAGAAGTTACAAAAAAGACAAAGTTGATCATAAACAGTAATTACTTATATGATCAAGATTTGTCTTTTGAGATGTACATCACATGATTTTTTTCAGAATTTTTGAAACTTTTTCCTAGTTGGGTTGCACCGTGGTTTCACCAGCCTGTCTGATTGCACAGGATATTTTTCCCTAATAGAAATATATGTAGACTACTTGTTCTGCCTTAAAACGCATATATATAACTGAACAACATCACTAATCAATTCCAAAATCTTCTTAAAGTAGGAGTTTATGAAAGATAGCGTGACTGTTTATATGAAGGGGTCATTTTTGAAATGCTGTATCAAACATTTATAAGAACTCAGGTATAAAGCTCAGTCAGCCAAAGATAAGGGTATCATGCAGCAAACACCAAATGTCTATACTCACCCTTCCTGTCTTGATCTTGGGCATTTGAGTCGTCAATTTATCATCATCAACCAAAGTTAGAGCTGTCGAATATCTAAATATGGGTTATGAGTATGCACCGGAACTTAAAGACTATACCATATATGCTCAAACAAGTATCTGGAAACTCCGGATATCGCGGGCCCAATTCTATGGGATAAAATATACACAGAAAGGGTATCTTCATACAGGGAAGGACTCGATTGTTTTCCTATCACGAGGAAACCAACTCAAGTACGCCTGATATATAGAGAAGTTTGGATATGATGCAAAGATTACGCGATGATGGACTCCTCATCGGATGCAATCCGATATCACAAATCGACTACAAATCAACTTGAGGCAAGACTACCCCAACAATATAATGACGAGAGTAGGCATCCTCAAGGAAGAAAGCAATTCTTAGACTACAAGCTATCTAGAGCTAGACAAGCGAGAAGACCTTTTGAGCAGAGATCCAAAAGCTGGCAAACTACGCTTCGTTAAATCCTTAGCCATAGCTTAGCCACCCCAAGTTCAATCTTCATCATAATTAGAGCTAAGTGTTCTGTTTTGTACTCTGTTCATCGACTCTATACATCATCCACACATCAGTAGGGTATTACTCCATCCGGAGGCCCGAACCTGTCTACGTTGTGTGCCTCCGATTTCGTACCTGACTTTGCTAATTTGAAGGTACCCAAAGCTATAAGTTTATTGTCGATTTCTAACATTCGATAGTTGGCGCGCCAGGTAGGGGCCTTCAGCTGTTTTTGTAAATCAGACATGTTTTCAGTGCGTGTTTGTCGTGCCCCGAATCTTCGCGGATTCGGACACTCTGTGTATTCTGTACTAGTCCAGGATCACGCTAGTACACACAGGATAAACAGGTTGAAGTACCACAATCATACACAGCGGAAATAAATAATAAAGTACTTCAAGCCTAATATAGTCGAGTTACATGACCTTATGGTCGCCTTACAATAATTAAGCCACATGAGCGATAAATATCATCGATATCAAGTTCATTCAGCGGAAGCAAAATACGATAAGCGGGACCCTTCTTAACCACAGACTCTTGAGTGCGGCCCAACCCCTTAGTCCTCCGGCCTTCAATGAACTCCCCCTCCCAAGTTGATGCGGCTTCATCTTACGAGGTTTTTGTCGATGCAAGGGTGAGTATACAACATACTCAACAAGTCATGCACAATGAGATCTATTACTACATGCATGGCTTATTCCAAAGGAAAGGCAATTGGTTATTTTGCATAAGCGGCATTTCTTATAATCGGGTAATCCTATTAGATTAAAAGCGATAAAATCGAGTATTATTAATAACTAATTTTTCAATTCTTTCTCAAGAGTTTTGGCACACTGACCCTAATTTCATTCATCGGTTGTTGGCACCTGACCACCCATTCCACCTCTTTTATTTTTAAAATCTAACCCTTGATTGTAATCACCGAGCAATGTCGAAGATCATGACACGGCTATTGAATAGATTCACACACACTCTGCAGAGGAAATGTACACTTTACCCACAGGATCTGATCGTTCACCACCCGAGCGATTGATTGTAACAAAGTCTTTCAGAGACTAACACTTAGCGATGATCCTCTCGAGATTGCCTTCCTAACACTTCCCTCACAGAGCCAAAGTTTAGAACGAGGCACATACCGTTAGATGGGTATCAAGTCGCTTGACGCAGTGCACGCTCCCGTGCACGGTTACATTTTTGGTGTAGCTTGTCACGAGGTATCAAAGAAAAGATATTAGAAACCTACTTAACTAGGTCCGTCCCATTCCGGACAAGTGGTTGTACACGGAACTCAGCTCAAAGGCTCGCAAGGTTAAGTCCTTAATTGTCGGGCAAGACAACCATTTTATACATCTCGGCACCTGGCCTTCACAATCTTTTCATACATCCCATTGCCACACAGGCCCACATTGAAGCCTTCTTGCCACTTGCCCGGTTCAAATCATTTTCCCACCCACTTTATACTTAAGCAACACATGCCATTTTCCACATCGGTTCATGAATAGCACCACACGGTCACTATCCCGTTCAATTCATGACATCATCGCATTTTCCAAAATCGTTCCATAATTGTTTAGTCAATATTCATTTGATATTTGAAAGTCATTCCACGATACAAGCAAAGCTAAGCGAGCTAATCACGGTCTAGCCTCCGTGTTGGCATCATATTAGCATCCAACATATTTAAGCATCTTAGGGTGGACAAGCTTTCAGGGCATATAAACATTTATAATCAAGGTGGCATAACAAGTTTGGCTTTTAACTACCATTTCCCAATTTAATCAATAGTGGTTGTACTTAACATAGCATGCAATATGGAAATCAAAATATACTTTTAAAATCTAGGGCAACATGGTCAAAGCACGACTTGCCTTCAAGAGGAGTTGGTTACTGGTCGAGGTTCTCGCGACGGTCTTCAAATTCTCCTCGGCGAAACCCGCGACTCGAGTCTACTCGGCACAAGCAATCACACAATAATTACACTATCCAGACAGCAAGATAAATTCTAAAAATAAAATAAAAATCATCAATAAATAGCTCACATTTTTACAAATTTTTGAGCACTGGAATCACTCAAATCCGAGTTAAAATGCAAAAGTTATAGCATTTCTAAGTTTGCTGAAATTCAAATGAATAATAACCGAATTATTCTATTTACTTTCCTCTTGAAAATCCGGATTATATCTCTCGGCGACACATTGTCGGCACCAGGGCCTCCACGTCACCCTCGACCGCGGCGGTGGGTCGGATGGCGTCCTGCAGCGTCGGCCTGGCGGCGGTCCACCCAGGCGACGTGGGCGGTGAAACGGTGCTTTGGACCAACCGAGGCCGACACGCGGCGAAGAATCATCCGGCCACGTATGCACAAATCTTTCCGGCCGTTGGATTTGAATCAGCAGTGCGGCCTTAACCGGCGGTGCCTTTGCTACAAAGCCTCGTGGCTCAGCGGCGATGGTCGGATCAAAGATCTCTGGCGCGGTTAACGCTATGGTTCACTATTCATCGCGACCGAAACACGGACACCGTGCGCGTCGGATGGAGATCCAACGGCCACCGGTACCCAAGCGGTTCACTATTGCTAAGCCTCGTGGCCTCATCGAGCGAGCACCAAGCATCGGCGGCCATTTTCAGCGCAGCGGCTACGGCGGCGTGGACACCACGAATGCGGTCGGATGAAGATCAGCGGCGCAACCATACCGAAAGTTCACTATACATACAAGCGTGGCTCTACGAACCTTACGATCAAGATCCTACGGACCAGATCTAATCCTACCTTTTGGTACGTGATTCAAATAAGCGACTCGTGGCCTCACCTCGGCGTCCGATGAAGATCGGACATTGCTGAAGCTCGCGAGGAGTTGAAGAAGAAGTGGTGGTGCGGTTGGGACTTGGAGAAGAAGGTGATGGCGCGGGCGTCTCGATGCTTCTCCGGTCGAAAGAGGTGGCGCAGCAGACGCAGCTTCGACACGGGGACTTGGTGAGGTCTCGGCGGCGGGAACGATTTAACTACGGCGGAACGGCAAAGAACCAAGGCGCAAGGAATGGCAACCGGCGAAGCTCTATCGTGGGCTACGGAGGATGGTTGAGCACGAGAAGTGGCAAATGAAGCGGAGTGGAGTCTTTGTGCACGAGGTCTACTTCATCGGCTCCGGACCCGCCTCGGGCAGCAAAATCCTCGACAATATCCACGGTAGCCCTCTGGCGGCGGTGTGCGTCGATCGCCCTCCAGAGACGCTCGGTCACATCGACCGTCCGTCGCGATCCAACGGTGACGATTGATCCTCGGCCGGCGAATCGGTATGCGATCACTGGCAGTGCGATCAAGATCCGACTGGAATGAGCAGCGGAGATTAGGGTTTGGCGTCAAGACGGTGTTGGGCTCGGCCCGACATCAGGTGAGAATTACTCGGATTTTCTCAATAGAAATAATTCGAGAAAATAAAAGTAATTATTTAGGGCTCTAAAAAATACAGAAAAAAAATTCTAGAAAAATTTGAGAAAATATTTTGGGGCATTTTGAGCCTAACTAAAATATTTCCATTTTTTTTGATAAATACTTTTTCGATATTAATTAATCAAGAGAAGAATATTTCAAATAAATGTTAATTAAATCCAATAAATCGAGAAAAATTTGATAAATTCAATTAAATGAAATTAAATGCAAATAGAGGTTGGTAAATTCAGTAAAAATTCAAATAACTCCAAAATTTAAAAATTGGACCAAAATTCGGGATGTTACAGTGTTCACGGCATAGTATCCAACGTCGACCCCTGCAATGACTTCAGCTCGATGGCCTTCATCAACTAAGCTCCGACAGCCGGATCTGAGATCGCCTTTGGAACCATGCTTTACCAATGGAGGCCAGTAGGAGATCTTGGGCACATCAGTTTCACCGAGTCCTGCTCCTAGGATCCATGCCGAGATGTGCGCTTCATAGACTTCGACCCTATGAAGCTCAGCATCCTCAAGTACGTCGAGACAGAGAGTGACAACGATGGCGATAGCCTCAGCAGCCAGAACAACAGTCAGAATAGTAGCCGAACATATCAATAAGTGTTCATGGTCAGAGCCAACAATGGTGCTACTGTTGAAAATTCCCAAGAAAGGGAACTAAGAACAGGCACCACGGGTGGTCAGAGACACCAAATCCCCGCGTGCACACCTCAAGATTCTGGCACAGTGACAACTACAACACGGGCAGTCGCCAACGCTGTTTCTCCCAACACTACGGATCACTGGCGAGATCTAACCGCCGCGACTACAGCCGAGATTGTGACCAATCTGTCGAAGCAACATGATCTTGATAATCCAGCGACGCCTCACCCGCGGGCACCAGATTTTCAGGGACAGTAGATTCTTTGGTAGCACGACCAAAACAACTAGCCTGGCCACGTCCTAGGAGCAGCATCCCATTAGAGCCACAACAGCGACATCTTCAGTACCCTTGAGGAAAATGTTCAGTGCGCTCATATGCTACTGAAATCTATTTCACCACTGAATCTGGGCAACCCGATGACTCCAGTGTTCAACTAGATAAAAATGCTACTCAATGCAGCGCAAACTCAGACTGCTCAAGCAGCCAACTCGAGATTCGGACGCCCTAGTCAACAGGGTGCTAGGAGCTAGCTACCGGGACCATCTCATGATAGTCATTGAGTAGAAAAATCGGCGGTGGCTAGCTCTAGCCATCGTGCCTACAGGATAGCTCTTTCCAACCTCCACCAAAGACGTCCTGAGGATCTTCGAGACCATATTCCTTATGATCGACAGGATTTACGTGACGTCCTTCGCGATCGTAGGGAAGAACATGACCGTGAAGAACGTGGGCGATGAGAAAACGAGTCCCCACCTTCGATGGACCAATCTCTCGTGTGCCAGGCCCGACGAGGCAAATCTCCACCCTAAAGGGGTCGCTCGTCGGCATAGCATAGGTTCCCTTCTCGACAAGAAGCATGCTAATGTCCACGGTAGGCGACCCCCGAGGATGTCGATGAGGGGTGCAAAGCATTCACTCCCGAGCTACGCGCAGTCAGATGGCCTGGGAAGTTCAAGCCAGGCCCTGTCAAAAAATACTCGGGCAAAATCAACCCCGTTGAATGGCTGTAGATCTACACCACAGTCATGAGAGCTACCAGAGGAAACAAGAGGGTGATGGCCAACTACCTGCTTACCACCTTGGATGGCACAGCGAGATCTTGGTTACTCAACCTCCCATCACAATCGATATCATTCTGGGCAGAGTTGCAGGCCCAGTTCATCACCAATTTTTAGGGTACATATGAAGGCATCAGAATGCATAGTGACTTGCATCAAGTGATACAGAAGCAATGAGAGTCATTGCGCGGCTTCATCCGACCTTCAGCGATAAGCGCAACTTGATACCTGACATCTCAGACAAGGCGGTCAAAGTGGCCTTCGAGAACAGTGTCAAGGATAAAGAGTTGAAGGGAAAGTTTGCTACTCGAAAGATAAGAACCACCAAGGAGTTCTTCAAGTTGGCAGACAAGTACACCATATGCGTTGAGGCCTGAGACAATCTCGACAACCCCAAGCCTGACAACGATAAGTCTGAATTGTCTAAGCAAGGGGCGAAGAAGAACAAGAATTGCGAGGAGAAATGTAAAAGTGACTCCACTATAGCCACGATCGAAAGGGGCAAGGCGCGCAATATCGGTGACAACAAAGGCCAAAGCCATGGAGGGAACAAATACTATCTAGTCCATCATATGGACAAACACGACTTTGATGAGTGCTAGGTGATCAGTAAGAAGGTTCAAGAGAAGCTAAAGGCCGCCCTCGCTGAGCGTGGAATCGAGCAGGCTAAAGATAGGCCTGAAGACGATGAACCCAAATACCGTGGGCTGATCACAAACTGGCACATATTTTTGGGAGATTTGCCACGTACGAGTCCAAAAGATAGTACAAAGGGCTGGAAGAGGTCAACCTAAATCACGCGTGACTCTCCTAGATTCCTCAAGTGGTTAGAAGTGCCAATCATCTTCGACCAATCAAATTACTCAATAGTGGTTCCACACTCAGGGTGATACCCCGTGGTGGTCGAGCCCACCATCTTCAATGTTAAGGCCGCTCGAATCTTGGTCGATGGAGGTAACTCACTAAACCTTATCTTCACTAAAATGCTGGAGAACATGGTGATCCTCTAGACAGACATAAAGGCCAGAGCTAAGCCATTCCATGGCATAACTCTGCTATCATCATCAATACCACTTGGCCAGATCGAGTTGCCATTCACGTTTGACATGTCAGACAATTTCCTCACCGAAAAGATTCTCTTCGATATGGCGGATTTTGAGACCACCTATAATGTGATCCTAGACCACCCAATGCTAGCCAAATGCAGGGCAGTAGTGCAATACGTATACCAAACTGTCAAGATGCTAGCATGTCGGGACCCAAATCTGTAAATCTGGACCCTCTGTGTATTCTGCACTAGTCCAGGATCACGTTAGTGCACACGGGCTAAACAGGGTTAAAGTACCACAATCATATACATCGGAATAATAATAAAGTACTTCAAATATGTATATGAACTGGTTGCATAACCTTATGGTCACCTTACAATAGTTTTCCACGCAGGGGTTACATTATCTAGAGTATCAAGAAAATAACAGCGGAAAATAAATTTCATAGTGACCCATCACTTTGCCACAGGAAACTGACGAGTCTTTGTCCCTAGTTCTCTGGCTCCTCGACAAACTCCTCCTCCCAAGCAAGCGTAGACTCCTTCTCTAGTATATTGTTGTTTGCAAGGGTGAGTACACACCGTACTCAACAAGTCATGCACAGAATGCAGTTCTATTACTACATGCATGGCTTATTACAAAGGAATGGTTCAATTGGCTATTTTGCATTGCATCAACATTTTAACTTATTATTTATCTAGATAGAAAGCAGCAAAACCATATAAGTATAATAAGTTTCTTCAATTGTTTTCCCACATATTCTTGACACATAGTCCTGAATGAAATTTCACTTTTATTCCTGGCACACAACCACTCATTCCCATTTCATTTTCGAAGATCTACCCCTTGACTGTAATCCCCGAGCTTTGTCCAATTCCGCGGACCCGGCTATTCAAATAGTTTTGACACACTCTGCAGAGATTGTACAATTTACCCACAAGATACAGTCGCTCACCACATAGGTGATTGATTGTAACAAAGTTTTTCAGAAACTTCCACCTAAACCTATGAACCTCTCCAGTATTGCCTTCCCTATCACTTCTCTCACACAGAGCCGAAGTATAGAAACATTTAACACCTGGATGGGTACCAAGCCGTGAGCAGTACGCTCCCCACACAGTACACTCTAGTGTAACCGACACTCGAGGTATCAAAGGAAAGATGTTAGAACCTTACTAAACTAGGTCATCCCATACCGGACATGTGGTCAGTCATTGATTAACTCAGTTCAAAGGCTTGCAAGGTAAAGTCCTTAGCTGACTAAGGCAAGACTTCCTTCTTCCAAAAGTTTGGCACACAGCCATCTCATTTGCCACACAGGCCCCCCCTTCTGGGACAAAGCCTCGGTCCACTTGCCTCAGTCTAAATCATTTTTCAACCCAAGTTGTTTTACTTAGCAACACATGCCAGTAAATCAACCTTCATGTAGAACCACACAGGTCTCCACATTGCAACGTCATTACCAACAACATCCCACCTTTTATCAAAATACATTCACTATTCCTTTAGTCAATGTTGTTTTTGTATTTTAAAAGATTATTCATGATATATGCAAGGCTAAGCAACTATCCACGGTCTAGCCTCCCTGTTGGCATATCATTACACCCAACTAATATTATCACTTAGGGCAACAAATGAATCATGACATACAAATATTAAACTCAAGGTGGCAATAACAGCTAGGTTGATTAACTAATCTACCCAAATTAATTAAATCCATTTTTAATTAATTTAGCATGCATAATTTGAATCAAAATACATTTCTAAAACTTAGGAGCAAAATGATCAACGCATAACATGCCTTCAAATAGCTACTGATCCAGATTTGGAGCTTGGTCTTGTGCTGAAAATTCTCCCTCGAAGCTTTCCGGCAAATCAACGTCTACTCAAAATAAATAAATACACAATAAATATAATTTACAGAGAGCAATATCAACTCTAAAAATTCCAAAAAATTCACCAATAAATATAGTTTGATTTTACAAATTTTTAGAAATTGGAATCACCTCAATCGAAGTTAAAACGCAAAAGTTATAGCCTTTCAAAGTTTTAAATAAATAGAAAATCCTAAAAATCAGAAAATCCGATTTATTCAAATTATTTTTATACGGAAAATTAGAATTTATGACGTCAGCATGACCTAATGATGACGTCAGCACTGAGATGAATTTTGACCAAAATATTTTTATATTAAAAATTATTTATGACGCGTCAAGATGACACGCGGCCCAATCGAACGCCGACATCGCTGCTGTAAGCGGAGATCGCCACGCGTCACGGCACATGGACTTCAGCCCACAGGCAGCGCGTCTAGTCTCGGTGGATGGCGGTGCTTGTGCGTGCACCGATGACATAAGCATCGACATTAGCGCGGCAATGGACTAATCCCGTTACGCTACAGCAGTGCAACACGGTTAACCGAATTATCAATTCAATCTTGTTCGTCCGATTTGAAACTGACGGCTAAGATCGATGCGACATTTCAACTCAGAACTACTGCAGCTCGACGCATGGCGCTACTGCAACCTTTGGATCTAGATCGGACGGCTGGGATTTAACGGGCGACGTCGACCGAGATGGCAGCGTTGACTCCTCGGTTTCCGCGCGACACACGTCAATTCGGGACTGGCCCGATGCGCGGTGCGATCTCATCCACTCGGTTCAAAATGAACGGCCGAGATGAGCCGATGCGATTCGACTCTGGCTTACTACGGGCGCGACACGCGGCACGATCCAAGACTACTGACAAGCAAGATCAGCGACACACAAAGAATGCACGCCGACGTGGCAGAATAAACACTCTACGATCCAGATCTAACGGCTGAGATTAAGCTAACATGGATCTAGGTGATGTAATCTAAACCGTTGAGTAGATCCAATGGCTAAAAAGTGAAGATGAGGTTTACTGTTGTAGGGCGACGTGGACGAATCTGGAGCGTTCGGCGGTGATCGGACGGCAGACGAAGCTCGGGCTGGCGGTGATGTCACGGCGGCGCAGACCTTGCCGGAGGGGAAGAAGATGACTTGCGACGCGGCGATGCGGGGCTTCTTCGGCGACACGAAGTAGATGGCTCGACGTGGCTCGGCACGAGGAACACTCCGGTGACCTTGAAGACGGCAGAGATGGACCGACGACGGCGCAAAAGCAATGAGAATGCCTCGGAACTACGGCGAGCTCGTGCAGCGGCTACGGTGATTCTCGGGAGGTGTGAAATGGCGCAAAACGGGTAGAAGGAAGTGTGACGAATACTCATACCAAGGGTACCCCACAGCAAAGTATACGTCCATTTCAAGATCGTATTTTTCTCTCAGTCTTCTGGAGCACTCCGACCGGGCTGCTGGTCGGACGTCCTCACAGGCACCGAACAAGCTACTGGTCGGGAATTCCCACGGGTTCCGACCAGGCCCCCGGACAGAGCCTCGATAAATCTCCACCGCTCGGCGGTCGACCCCAAGCACTTTGGCCAGCTCCTTCTCCGCGGCACCGGCCCGAAATCGCAACACCCGCGCCTCCTCGCGTGCCTCGGTGAGCTTCTCCTCCAGGGCTCGGATCAGTGCCAGCGCCTCAAAGCATCTCCGCCTCTGGGCGCGAGCTGCTGCGTCGGATCCGCAGGAGGCTTCCACCAAGGCCATCATAGATGCGGCTCGAGCCCCCGAGGGACCGCCCGAGGCGATCGGAGGAGCATCCGGAGCGGCCCCAGCGGTGCCCGCCTCCCCTGCCGAGGCGGTCCTTGTGACCGCGGCTGACGGCCGGCCTGATCCCAAGCTAAAAGCTCTGCAGTAAAGAAGGAAAAAGCTCGGCGTCAGCAAATCGGAATCAAAATCATCCCGGCATTGAGCGGAGAAGCTCACTCCGAAAGAGGATCCCTGATGTGGAAGGTCGACAGGGGCAGTGCGAGCCCCCCTCTCCTCGCACGCGAGGACGACCGAGCGATGGTGCGGGGTCTCTTGGGGTCCGACCCCGGGGGATCCTCCGCCGCCTCCCGCTTGCCGGCTCTCCGATCGTCGCCCCCACTCACCATCACCACTTGAGTCTTCTCCCCTCCCCCCTTTATCGTGAAGAGGCAAAGGGAGAGTAGGAAGACAACAAGAATGGCTATGCATGGTTGCTCCTGTTGCCAGATTATATCTTGTGGGGCGAAGCGGTCGAAGAGGGTGTTGCCGCAACAGCGCGCCTGTACGCGTGATAACTCACGTCAGCGTGGCGGGACGTGTCGATCCACGTCTCCCACCTCGCATTAAAAATACGACGAGACTGGCGGGGCGAAAGGACCCTACTTCGGCCAGGAAGGCACAGATGACAACCGATTTTGCCCCGGGCTAAGTTTGCTGCTAAATGGTGGTGACGTGAGGCATCACTTTTCTGGGCCGCCCCGGCCCAAGGGCCGAGCAGAAGACCCAGCCGCCACGACATCTTCACCTCGTGGAGAAAAAAGATAAGGCGAATTGTTTCCCTGAGCTTTTCCTTATTCCCGCGCGTTTCCTCTTTTTTTCGAATTCAAGCGCCGTGTGGAAACCGCAAGCTTGGTTCCCATGCACCGCTTCGAGGTCGCAGATCCGTGCGCTTACACAGCATCGGTGATTCGACCGCCACCGTTCGGCTCACCTAACGGTAATCCTTTCGACCGAAGGCGCACGACCCATGCCCCAAAGGGTTACGGTTGCGGAGTAAGCGCTTATGTGAAAGGAATTGCCAGCGATTCGAAGCTCTTGCTGGTCGGGAGCGCTCCTTCCCGCGGATAAGTGCGAAGAGCATTTCGCTCCTTAGGTCCTTGTTCTTTTCGAGCCTCCCCAAAAAGTGTTGACGTTTCGACCCTCGCTTATACAACCCCGCGGTTCCTAAAAAGCGGTCATAGAATGTTCATCATCTTTGGAAAGGCGCAAGAAAACAGATCGAGCCTACGGAATTTCGATAAAAGCTAAACTTCAGTTCATTACAAAGTATCTAATTTTCTTCTTGCTATCGGTGGAGGATGCTTTCCAAGTGGTATCCATCTGGCGATCACCTCGGCGGCGGGTGGCCTCGTTCTCAAGTCTTCGACCTCTTCGTCGGGTCCGGTTATTGCGACCCCGCCGACAACATGGTCGATGTCGGCTTGTAGTGGGAAAGGGTGAAGACCAGTGCCAAACAAGCCCCGAGCTCAATCCCCTCGCTCCTTTCGAGCTTTTGACGTGCTCGGCACACAGGCTGCGCAGCAGCAGAAGCGAGCTTGGACCAAGCCCGGTGGTCCCAAGCACTTGATCATGGATCTCCCCGCCGACCACCTGAAGGGTCGTCAGCTCGGCGGTTTGCTCGAGCAAGTCCTTCTCCGCCATCTCCTTCGCCGTCAAGGCCACCGCGTGTGATGCAACCGCTGCATCACGCTCCTCCACCGCCAACTTCTGTGCCTCCACAGCGTCGCTGAGATCCTTTCGCAACTCTATGTATTGAAGCAAAGTCAAAAAGGAGGTTCAACGAGCCTATCGCAGAAGGCTGGACCAGGATCGGGTCGCTTACTAGCCGTGGATGTCTCCAGGTGCTAGAGGTCCTCCTCGGCCTTAGCCCGGGCCTCCTGCTCGCGTGAGGCGTCCTTCCTGGCGGAGTCCGACTCCGCCCGAGCTTGGTCGCGCTCGCCTTGAAGGCGCACCACCTCCGACCGCGCGGCCTTCTCTGCGGCAACAGCGGCATCCTTGACGCTGTTGGCCACCGCCAGAAGTGCCTCGAGCTCGGATATCCTCACCTCCTGGGACGCGGTTATCCGACGCTTCTCAAGCAGCTCCCGATGGGTCTCTTTCGCTCCATCCCGCTCACAAGGCTGTGGCTTCCGGCCTCGCTGACTCGAGAGGCCGGGCGATCATCCTCTTTAAGTGGCGGCCATCATCCGCTCGTGCAAAATGTGGAGGGACGCCGACTTCTCCCCCGACTGATCTTTTAACAACTGCAAAGGCCCGGGCACTTCATTTAGCCTGTTGGCCGCTAAAGCAAGTCCAAGGCGAAAGCTAAGCGGTCGTACAAGCTTACCTGGATGGTCGGACGGGTGATGTCAGAGATGATTTTCAGCGCCCGTCGGTGGTGAGCTAAGGCGGAAGCCCTGCCGAATCGGCTCAGAGAGCCTCCACCATCACGCACCCTCTGGCAGCCCCCCACGACCTGGCCTCTACCTCGATGTCCAGCACGAGCAATGGCTTGCCGGTCGGATCGCTGCCCGGCAAGGTTAACACGGGCCAGGGGGCCGTAGGTCGCGGGTGGACGTGCGCCACCTCCACCTGCGGCTCGGTATCAACCGCCTCCGGCATCTGGATCACCCCCTCTGTCGGGCCTTTGGGTTCGACGCCGAGCCGCAGCTGAGCGCCGAGATGGCGCCGGTAAGCACAGTCAGTCTGGCGGCGGCAAATGAAGTCCTCGTTCGTCTCCTACGACCTCCGGCCCGGGTCCCGACCCGTCAAGGGGTGCCAGAATTTCCTCACGCCTCGACCCCTCCGGAGCCTCCTGACGGTGGTCCCAATTCTACTGACAGCGATGGTTCGGCGTTCAACGCCTCAATCACCGCAGGAGGCAGATCTGGCGCCGGATCTCGTTGAACTGCCTCAGCTCAAGAGCATGCCACCGTCGAGCGAGGGAACGGCAGCAGCAGCTGCGCCCTCTTCGTCGGCCTCCCCGATGGAGGCGAATCACCCTTCCGCTTCCCTAGGGACGTCTCCCCTCGGGGGAACTCTGCCTGGGACCCGATGATGGTGGCGCTCGTACTGACACCCTTGTTGGGCTGGCCACCGGTCTGCGGCCCGAGGTAGGCCTCATCTGGATCATCAGGTTGCCGCCACACGTCTCGAGGACGACTCCGCGCTCGGCCATATCGGCGTGATCGACCACGGAGGCCTTCTGCCATGCTGCCACCTTAATTAGCGCCGCTCTCCTCCTCTTCCCCCTTTCTTCCTCTTGCCGCTTCTTGCGGTCGGATTCCTTCAGGGCGGTCGCCACACGAGCCTAGGCCCTCTGCTGCTTCTCCCCTGGCAGCATCGCTCGCGACACCATCTTGCCCAACCCCTGGGGAGCACAAAGGCGCTGGTCAAACCGCATGCTGAAGGCCTAGGGGGGAGAAAGGAAAAGAGGAAAGGAATCGGACGACTCACCAAATCCGGGGGGTTCCCCGCCGAGAAAGGTTCGGGGCCGCCACCCGCCGCTGAGGTGGAGCCCCCGACTAGCACACCGGCCACCCTGGCCTCAAGCTCCGACGCGGGGAGCTCTACTGCGACCATCCTCATGGGGTCGGATACCCCGCCATGCAGGTACATCGGGCGCACCCTTTCCATAAGGGGTTGCACGCGCATTCTCATGAATGCACGTACAACAATTTCGCCGGTCAGGGCCCGCTCCTGTAGGAGCTTGATCTGCTCTCGGATCAGCTTCACCTTCTTCTTCTCCCTTTGATCGAGGCCCCAGCCCCATTCATCCTTCAACTCGGGGAGACGGCCGGTGAAGACCGGGGCGCTACCTCCTAGGTTCCGGCGAGAACCACTCTGAGTGCCACCCCGGTTTGGCGACGATTTTAAACTTCAAGGATGTACTCCGACCCTGGCCCGGAGCGCAACCGCAGGTTGCCTCTCCATAGACGCCTGTGGCATCCGCCGTCTTGTCTCTCCACAACCGAGCGTAGAAAGAAGTATTTCCAGCAATATGCGGTGAGGCTCGATCCCGGGGATCGCCTCACATAGCGCCATGAAGATCGCTATGTGGAGCACGCCGCTTGCTGAGTTGGTGCACCTCCACCTCGTAGTAGTCACGGCAGCCAGTTTCCGACGAAGGGATGAAGCGGGAGTCCAAACTCAGCGCCAGAATACCAAAGTGGCACCACGATTCCCTTGTGTCCTTTTCTCGTCTTAGGCAAAAGGCCGAGAGCAAGGAAGGCGGGAAGCGAAGGGTGGCGAAAGCAAAAAAGCGCGCCTAGCACCCTCGGCGCCGAACTTATAAGCGCCCGAACAGGCACCGGCCAAACAAAGTCGTACCGAGCGTGCACCAATAGGGTAAATCTTTGGACAAGACCTCGTCTCCGGACGAAGGCCGTCGATCCATTCAAATCGCTAACTTGCCTCCACGTGAGATGTATCACTCCCAATCATTTAAACAGCATTTAATTTCCGCACGCGCATTAAATGCCAAACAGGTGGCGCCAGGGCATCGCTTCGGGCGAGATGCCACAGCGACCTCCCGATCTCAGCCTCCGGGTCGGGCTCGGTAGGCACAAGTAGGTAGGAAAAAGCCCACAAGGCCTGCGCAACCTCGGTGGCGATCGAGCGAGGGGCGGGTTCAAGGCGAACCCACGGTGAGTCTCTAGTTGGGTCGGCGGACGACCCAATCGCCTTAACTCGTGTCCGAGACCATACTTCAAACTCTCCGTGAGCCCTCAAGTAGCGGCCGCCACCGCGCTCGAAGTTACGTAATGACTCGAGGTCCGATCACGGATTGAGTAAAGAAAGGTTTTTATGGGTCGCCTTCACGCCGGACGCTCGGGCGCGAGGACAGTCGCTAAGGGATCCTTACCGGGATCCCAGGCCCACTGATAACCCGCTTGTAGCTCCACGAGCACGGTGTTCGCCGGGCGATGGCAACTGCAGCTTGCTCACCCTCCGGGTCCCACACCGCGACGGGCGACATCGCAGTGCCGACAAATGCCTCCCTCCCAGTAGATAGCCTCGCCTCGACGAGGACTCGGGAGGATGCCCCTCGCCTAGGCTGCAGTGTTAAACCAACCCGGATCGGCTCGCCTAGTCGCGACGTTAAACCAGCCCGACTAACTCCCTATTAACTCGTCTAGCTACGACGTAAAACGAGCACTCGGGAACCAGAACCTTTCGCGAAGGCATCTGGACCTCCCTGCCGACCATAGCCGTGTCTAGCTGCGACGTAAAACGAAAGCACTCGGGAACCGTAGCCTTGCTACAAAGCATCCAGGTATCCATACCTTACAGGGTCTGGGCCGGGTCCGCTGGCAAGTGGCAACCCCGGACCGATCTCTCGACCGCTCGGGGTTCGGGCTAGACCACAAGATGCGCTTCGGCGCACGGCCGAGACTAACCGACCAAGTCGGTCGGACTCCGCTAGCAAGGTTAGCCATCCGATCCGCTCACTGGGCTCGGCCAGCCAGGGTCTACTAAATTCGCCCGTATGATGCACACCTACCTAGGAAAGCCCCGAGCCATTTCTTCGACCTTCGGGGCTTGGGTTACACTAACGGTGTGCTCATGTGCAGACCAATCGAAACCGATCGTCCCGGGATCGGTCGGACCTGGCCATGCAAGGTGGCTACCTCCGAAAAAGACTCCTTTGCCGTATACAAAGACAACGCAGCTGAGGAAACCGTGCGGCCCGAAACCGAAGGGTCCATCCAGAAACGCCTGCGTTCAGATTCTGCCCGAGGCTACTTGTTAATACTCATACCAAGGGTACCCCACAAAGAAAGTATACGTCCATTTCAAGATCGTATTTTTCTCTCGGTCTTCGAGCGCCCGACCGCCGCCGGCGGGACGCCTCACAGTGCACCGAACAAGCTCTTTCGGGTCGAATTCCCCACGAGTTCCGGCCGGGCCCGGACCAGCCTCGATAAATCTCCGCCGCTCGGGTCGACCCTAAGCTCGCCACCATCCCCATGGACCACGACGCTCATCTTGGGAAGGTGGCTCCTTCCCGAGATGGCGCCAGGGCCGCTAGGTCAAGCACACGATCCATCGCGCTCGTCAGCATAGATGAAGGGACGCGCCGTCCCAAAGGCAAACCAGGCGGAACAACGTCGGCATCCGATAAGGCTAACGAGAGGCGGTCGCGACCTTTCCAACGGGACACTATCAGCCGTGTCTACCAACCCAGCGTGTGATGAACAGGAAATGTCAGTCATCAAGACCGAAGACCGGGACTCCCGGGTGTAGCCTACCCCTACCTTTTTTTCAAGTTCCCATGTAACCTGCCCCCTCCGACTATGTAAAGGGAGGCAGGCCCTCTGGGAGGGGGGGATTCTCTCTTTTTTCACATTCTATCTTGTTTGCTCTCCCGACTCGATTCATGCCCTCCGACCCGAGCGAGCATTCATAGCTCCCGGACTCCCTCACTCGGACGAGTGCTAAGGGCCTGTCCTTAGCCCTCGCATGTAATCCACCATACAATGAGCAATGAGATCCACCACAACGAACTGGAAGTAGGGATATTCGGCCTGAATCAGTATACATCTTGGACTCCCGAGTCTAACCATTCAAGGAGTGGGAACGCGCGGCCCCCAGACTTACAAATCTACTTGCCGGTTTCACGAAACACCGACAAAGTGCTCTAACCAATGCGCTAGCTAATGAAGATGGGGAGGGAGCACACCGGCGATAATGGAGCGCGGATTCTCTGGCTGTAACGCGCAGCGGTGGTGTTTCAGAAATTGAAGACGAGACGATGTGGCACAATCTCAGCCATCCACGTGGCAACGAATCGACGAACCGAAAAATGCGCGAGACGTGGCTCCTTCCGGACCACCCGATTAAATCGAACGGTAGAATTTCAATTAAATCATTTGAGGCATTTAAAATATCAGAAAAATTCTAGAAAAATTCTAAAAAATATTTTGGAACATTTTGAACTCAAATAAAATAATTTCATTTATATGTTACAAAAACTTATTCATTATTTAATTAATTTCCAAAGAAAGGTTAAATTCCAGAAATTCCAATTAAATCCAAATAAATTCCAAAAATTCTCAAAAATTGAGAATAACTTATTAAATTCAAAATATCCAAATTTTGGGATGTTACATAGCACCAAAGGGAGTCCTTATAATCAAAGGGGACCAATGTGCTATGGTCAAGTGCGATAAGAAGAGTCTGGAGATGGCCAAGCATCTCTACGGATCAGTAGCCAGTGCCGACAACAAAGGAGCCAAGTGCCAAAAATCCAAGAGTAGTGATCAAGCTCTCGCATCCAACAACGCCACCAAGGACCCGGTCGACGATGGAAAGAAGGACAAGAAGACCAGTGGTGATGTCAAAACGGTGCCCTTAGACCCGTCGAAGCCTTCCAAGATGATCAAGGTGGGCATCGACCTTAACCCCAAATGGGAACTCGAGCTCATCACCTTTCTTTGGGCAAACCATGATGTGTTTGCATGGAAACCATTTGACATACTCGGGGTCCCCAAGGAGGTGATCGAGCATTGGCTGGCTGTGAAACCAAGAACTAAACCTGTGGTGCACAAGCAGTGTAGTTTCGTGAAAGATCAGAAATAGGCCATACAAGAGGAGGTTGGCAAACTCTTGAAGGCTGGCTTCATTCGAGAGGTCCGTCACCCAACGTGGCTGGCAAACCCTATCCTCGTCAAGAAGCCCAACAAGTGGAGGATGTGCACTGACTACACCGATCTCAATAAAGCCTACCCTAAGGATCCTTTTCCTCTCCCCGCATCGACCAAATAGTAGACTCTACTATGGGCTACGAACTGCTATGTTTTTTAGATGCCTATTCAGAGTATCACTAAATTAGCATGTCCACAAAAGATGAGGAGAAAACTACTTCTACTACTCCTTTTGGTGTATTCTGTTATTCTAAGATGCCTTTTGGCTTAAAGTGTGTTGGTGCTACGTATCAACGCTGTATTCAAAATTGCTTGAAGTCCCAAATCGGCGCAATGTAGAAGCATACGTCGATGACATCATGGTTAAATCGAAAACCGGGAGCACCTTAATCAGTGACCTTGAGGAAACATTAGACAACCTCAGGAAGTATCGAATAATGCTTAACCCCGAGGAGGCAGAAAAAGCTTTTCATGACTTGAAAAGGTATTTATTGCCTTCATCAATTCTAATTTCACCTAACAAAAAAGAGGAGCCCTTTTTGTATATTGCAACTACCCCTCAAGGAATAAGCACAATCCTTGTGGTTGAGCGGGATTGCCCCAAGAAAAAGGCCAAAGTCTAGAAGCCAGTATACTATGTGAGCAAGGTATTGCATGATGCCAAGTTATGATACCCTCAAATACAAAAGATGTTGTATGCCGTCCTGATGACTTTTCGAAAGCTGCAGCACTACTTCCAGATGCACAAGATTACGGTCATGATGACGTACCCGCTAAAGGAGGTAATACACAACCGAGAGGCAACAGAGCAAATTGCAAAGTGGCCGGTCGAACTCAATGAGTTCAAGGTCGATTTTGTGCCACGGACCAGCGTCAGGTTAGGGGTTTTAGCAGACTTCATCATGGAATAGACGCACATCAAGGAAAAGGAGAACAAGATGGTCAATGACCACTGGACTATATTCTTCGATGGATCGCTCACGCTTCAAGGCTTGGGGTCGGGCATCATGGTCAAATCCTTGATAGGTGGGGAGCTCAAATATGTCATCCAAGTCAATTTTTCAGCCTCAAATAACATTGCAGAATATGAGGGACTAGTCAACGGGCTCTGACTAGCGACGTCACTTGGGATAAAGTGATTACTCGTGAAAGGGGACTCATAGCTAGTCATAAACCAAGTGTAGAAGGAGTACCAGTGCTCGGATGACAACATGGTGGCATACCTGAATGAGGTTCGCAAGCTAGAGCACAAGTTCGAAGGGCTCGAGGTAAGGCATATCAGGTTAAGTGATAACTCCACCGCCGACGAACTTGCTAGGCTCGCTTCGTCCCGTTCACCCACGCCTGCAGGAGTCTTCGTTGAGAAACTCCTTAAACCATGTCTCCCCTATACAGGAGACAGATCTTCAACTCGACCGGCAACACAACCCGGTCGAGTCAAGATGGCGTAATCCACGCATACTGAGCAGCACTACTCAAACGTGAGCTAACTTGGATGACTCCATTCCAAGCCTATCTTGAAGGTCGAGAGATCCCTAACGATGATGCCTCAACCGAAAAAATTACACGTAAGTCCAAGCTATAGGCATTGGTAATTGGCAAACTCTACCAAAAAGGGAGTAACGAAATCTTGATGAAGTACATCACTCAGTAAGAGGGCAATAAAATATTGCTTGATGTCCATGGAGGAATCTGTGGCAACCATACGTCCTATCGCACTCTAGTCAGAAAAGTTTTGTAGTAGGGATTCTACTAGCCGACTGCCCTCGGGGCGCTTGTAAGTCCGGTGAGAAAGTCACGAAGTCGCCAATTTTATTGGCAAGCAAACCACCCTGACCAGACTGCACGCAAACTATTCCTCTATCTTGGCCTTTCTCTCTCTGGGGCTTGGATATTTTGGGGTCATTCCCAAGAGCCTAAGGAGGTTATAAGTTCTTGTTCGTGGTAATCGACATGTTCACCAAGTGGATCGGGCTAGACTCGTGAGGAACATCACCCCAAAAGTGGCCAAGAAGATCATGAGAAGCATCATTACTCGATTCGGCATCCCCAATTGAGTAATCACATACAATGGCAGCTAGTTCAAGAGCAATGCATTTATAGTCTTTTGCGGTGAATTGGGTATCAAACTTTGCTTTGCCTCTATAGCTCATCCTTAGAGTAACGGTCAGGTCGAACGTGCTGACGGCATAGTCCTTTAGGGGATTAAGACTAGAGTATTTGATAGGCTCAAGGCTTATTTGACTTGGTGGGCAAAAGAACTCCCCTCGATGTTATGGACCATTCACACATCGACTAGTCAAGCCACTGGTAAAATACCATTTTTCTTGGTCTACAGAGTAGAAGTAGTGTTTCCAACTGAGTTAACGTTCAGGTTACCCTGTATGGACAACTACCTGGTAAAGGAATAAGAGCAGGTATGAACTGATGATGTAAATCTACTCGAAGAGTACAGGGATCGAGCATCCATTCGAGTAGCACCAAGTATCCGTAAGCCTTACGTGGATATTATGGCTAGAGAATCCAAGAAAGAGCGCTTACTACCAGGGACTTAGTACTACGAAAGGTGTAGAAGTAAGACAACCGTAACAAGCTATCACCTAGGTGGGAGGGTCCCTACGTGGTGGTCGGGCAACTCGACCGAGATCGATCTGACTATCTCTGACGAAAGGAATGATCTTTGGACAATACATGGAACATCGATCAACTAGGAAGATTTCATACATAAAAAAAGACAATGCATTTGATGCATCGAACAACAAAAGTTCAGGTAAGTAAAAATTTATTAAATTCACTAACAAAACTTATCTTATTACATTTTGAGGAAGGTATCCTACGACTACTTATCCTCAGAGGTGTCGCTCCACCTCCCCTGCATCCATGGGGACTGGAAAAGTAGGGTCCCTAGGATGGGCCTGTGCCCTCTGTACGGGCCGGAAGATGTGATGAAGACTCGGTCGCTTGTCGATGGAGAAGGTGGCCTCTCCGTTGCCAAAAGCCTCCGAGCACCACGAGGGCTTAGAGGGCGAGCAGGTGCCAGACCAATGAAGCCGTTTTGAGCTTCACCTCCCTCGACGACGTCGGTAGCTTCACCTTCTTCTCCTCGTGTGCCGATAGTGACATCTGCTCTTGCGAAAGAAGCAGAAGTGGCATCATATTCTTCGACAACAACGCGCAGCTTACTGGTAACTTCATTTTCCTTCTCTGGCCAAACCTCCCTCTCAATGGCCTCCTAATCGATCCCTTCCTCCTCATCAGAGGAAATGATGATCCATCCCGAAGAAACAATAGCTAGCGGTGTAGGGGGAGGGGACCCTCCAAGGATCTCTGCGGATGGAGATGATGGGGGAGGGGAAGCCATGAAGGCAATTGAAAAAGCTAAGGCGTCGTAAGCAGAAGGAAAAAAAAGAAGATGAGTTCTAATAGGCGACTACAAGTCCCGTCTATTTATAGCTCAAGGAACGGGTTAGACTGAAACCGCAACCTGTCTAGATTTGCGATAGTCCCAATCTATGAGACGTCTTTTTGCACTCCTACATAAATGCGGGAACCGAAGAGATGCTAAGTTATGAAGTACCGTGCGGAAGCTGAAGGGGTGTGAAGGATGTACCGCTATGTAATCATTATAACGAAGTAAAAAAAGAATGCTGAGCTTTATGAGGGCTCATGTTCCTATGTGTATGGTCAAGAGCTACTGCATATGATGCTCACACTCTAATTTCTCCACAATACTATCATCGAATGAAAAGTCAAAGGGTTACATCATGCATTTGTCAACGCATTTGCTCTACCATCACCTTGATGCACTCATCATGTAGAAGGTCGGGAGCTACATCACCTGATTGTTCCAAAACATGGCTCCAATCTCGGCTCGACACATCTATTAAGTAAGAGGTTAGGAGTCACAACAGGTATCTGTGATGCTAATGCTCTACTTTTTGCTCGATCCAGCTATTTGGGTAAAGAGTCGGGGGGCTACATCACGGCTTTGTGCTTACGTCAGTCTACTCCTGTAACATCCCAAATTTTGGCTTTTTATTTAGTTAATAGTGTTTTGATGCTATTTGTGCTTTTTGTGAATTTTCTAGAGTTATTGGATTTTTTTGGAGTTTATTGGAATTATTTTAAAGTAAGTATATTGCCCTTTTGTCAAAAACTAATTATATGTAGCTAATCTTAAAATAAAGTTTTGCCAAAAATATTTTATTTGAGTCCAGAATGTCTCAAAGTATTTTTGAGAATTTTCTTAGAATTTTCCTGCTAATATAATTGTCTCAAATAAATCAAAACTATTTTCAATTATTTATTTTAAAAGAAAACCCGAGTAACTCGTTGTGAATAGTTTTGGGCCGAGCCCAACTTGTGCGCGCGGCACATGCCTTCGGCGCCCGTTTGCCCCTGGATTAAGGAAGATTCATCATGGCCGATCGGATCTTCATCTGACGGTCTTCGCTGCAATAACCGCAATAAACCCTAAGCGGCGGCGACCGTTGGATCGAGTGATGGAATTTGAGATTAATCGCGACAAGAAAAGGCTCCATCCAATCGCGCCGTTAGATGCCGTTTCGATCTAGATTGCGCCCGTCATGGAGTATCACGACCTTTGATCGAGGATCGGACGGCGGGAGGAGTTCGTCTCAATACGCCGCCGGAGTTAGGATCGAGAGCCACCGCATACCGAATTAGAGTTAGGGTTCCAATTTTGCTACCGACGCCGGGGCTATAAATAGGGGGTGGGCATCTCGAGAATCCCCATGAGCCGTCGCATCTGTCACCTCTTCTCTCGACGTTTGTGCCACCGTAGTTTGTGCGCTAGAGCTCACCGGAGTCCGCAAGGTTGTCGGAGAAGTTTCTTCGTTCTTCTGCCGTCATCGGAGCCTCTTCACAGCCCTTGCGACTCGGATCCGAGAGTTCACCTCGTTGCCACCGCTCGCCGTCTCCTCCTCGCCGGAGTCCCGCCAGAAGGCCAGATCCGCGGGCTCGTCACCATCGACAGAGCCGAGCATCACCGATCGTTGGATCTTCTTCGGACCATTGAGATCAAGCCACGTCGTCGTTCGGGAGCAGTATAACGCTCGGGTAAGCTGCCACCATCCGATCGGGGTTAGGCGTCTATGATTTTGCCACGTAAGGGTTTGATCGATAGCCGTTGGATCCGTGCAAGCGCACCAGATCGCATCATGGATCGAACCAATCGGGTGGCGACACGTGTCGGCTGATGTCATGGCCGCATCATCCGTGCGTATGGCGATCTTGCCGTAGTTCACGGTGAACCGCCGCACGGTGCATGGGTCCAGCGATCAGTCTTTGCCGAGACACGGTCGGCCGCACGGTTGGTTCAGATCAGGGCTGACGTCAGCATGACGTCATGATGACGCAATAAAGTGATTTTCCTTTTCAAAAATAAATCGGTTAATATTGATTTTTACAATTTTCTGAATTATTAGGAATTTGAATCTTCCGAGAGCTCGTTCTCCCTCATACGAACTCCGATTGAGGTGATTCAAATTTCTAAAAATTTGTAAAATTAAGATCTATCCAGTGTTAGTTTTTGTTTGATTTTTAGAGTTCATTTGCTCTCTGTTTTGGGTGTTTATTCGCTTTTCCTTTTCGATTCGCGTAGACGTTGAATTGTGCGAGGCTTCGGAGGAGGAATTAGCAACTCAAGATAAATTTCCAGAGCAGGACCAGGAGCTTAACTAAGGCAAGTTGTGCTTTGATCATGTTGAACCCATGTTTATAAAATTGCTACTTTGTTTTACTATATTGCATGATAATTCACGAGTATAAATGATTTCAATCTAATTTGGGATTTAGATAATATACCTGTTTATTTACACCCTACCTTGTCATTTGTATACCATGATCTATTGTCACCCTAGATTGGTTTACTATAGTTGATCAATAATAAAATCAACATGGGATGGTTAGATCGGTTTAGATTGCTTAGCCATGCCACATCATCACATGTACTCGAATCATTGATAAATAATCTTGACTAATGGAATAAGGAACAATGTTATGAATGTGTGTCATGTGTAGCCACACGATGAGATTGAGTTGTTGTGGCGATGGATGTCACGCAACGATATTGAATTGTTGATGGCATGTGGTGCTTGGTAATCAACTGGGGTGGTTATGATTTAGATCGGAGCAAGTGGCAAGGGCAAGTGTGCTTGGGTGGGCCCGATGGGCAAAGGGTATGTGCAAGTCTTGCTTTGATCAACTCTAAGGACTTAACCTTGCAAGCCTTTGACCTGAGTCAATCATGCAACAAAGATGTTCTGTTATGGGCGACCTAGTGACTAATTTGCAATGTCTTAGCTTTGGTACTACCTGTGGTGGTGAGGTACACCCTTTTTAATGAACCCAGATGGTGCAAGAGGGGAGCCTTGTTGTGGTAACCAGTCCCTTCAGTGTTGAAACCTTAGCGGGTGGTACCGAGTTAAGACAAAGCACTGTAAAGGCTTTGTCATGATTCTCTGCCGGCACACCAAAGGAAGTGTGCTAAATGGCCAGGCACAAAGAGATTATCATTTCGTGTGGGTAAAGTGCATAACCTCTGCAGAGTGTCAATCTATTCGAATAGCCGTGCTCACGGTATTGAGCATAGCTCGGGAATTTCAGTGAAGGGTTAGACTTTTGCAAAATAAAAACTTGGGATGGATGGTAGGTTGCCATGGGAGGTTGAATCTTGACTTAGGATGAGAAACTTGATTTACTTGAGAAATGCTAAATCTATCTATTATTGTTATTTGTTGTATTACTGTCTTTTCAATCTATATATCAGATTTGTTCATAAATCTTTCATCGCTAATAGCCATTGTTAGCCATTTGATTTAGGGTGAGAACTCCTTGACCGGTCGGGCGTGCGGTCAACGGATCTCAAGCTCGGAAGGCCAAGCCGCAACCACAGGCAAGATTGGCCGCTCGACCTCGGCGGTGTGCTAAGCTCGACCAAGACGACCTCGAGCTCGAGCGGGTCTCGTCAAGCCCCGATCCGCCTAGGATTTCGGATCTAGCATTTGACTAATAGCCTTCGAGAGCGAATTCGTGGGGATGACTAAGAGTCTTGGCAAGAAGTTCGGGCGATTCTTGCCGGCCCTCAAGGTGCACGAAGGCCCTTCCCAAGGATCGCTCCGGCTGCTAAGGCAGAGGGAGTATAAAGACCAAGGACGATGAGCTCCAAGGAGACGAAGACAACATAGCACACACAAGAATCGAGCTAGGAATCACCATTACCGCCTTGAGTTGTAAACACCGCCTCTGTACACCCATATAACAAGAATCACGCCCCAAGGCGATCGGAGTAGAGCTATTACCTTCACAGGCTCGAACCAAGATAAACTCTTGTCTCGTGCTCGTTGTCGCCTTGTTCACCATCACCGCGATCGATTTTCTTCTTCGCTCGAGCAAACGCAGCTCGGGTCCCATAAACTCTCGACTTCTACCTCTTTTTCTTGCGGTTGACGATCCCGATCGCCGACAAATGGCGCCCACCGTGGGGCTCCATTGTTTTGTTTCTTTCGCAGAACGACACCAAGACTCTGTGAGCATGGCGCCTTCATCGACAATTTTCTCGAACGGACCACTCCGTGTCCTCGTTTCACGCCCTCACCGCCGCCGCCGAAAGCACGTTACGCTCGTGGCGACGGTCAAGGCGCCGAGGAGATCACGGATGACCGTGATCCGCAGACGGAAGACGCTTCGCACGGATGGTGCAGTTGCCATCAACCAAGCCATAACGACTCTCCGGCTGGAGGCCCAGAGAAGGACAAAGACATCTTCGAGCCACTCCAGCTCCCCTACGGGAGCGCCTCGCGCTTATCGCCGGGTCATGGCTAACCCCGATAGGGCGAGGTCGGAGCTCTTTGGCCGAGCCTCGCCGAAGAACTCGACGGGCGCTGCACCGAGGTGGCACCTCCGCAAAGATCGAAGTCAACACTCGGACCCGCCCCGAGAAGTAATGATAACACGTCGCGCCATCACCGCGTCCGACACCTCTCGCCAGAGAGTTAGCCTCGAGCAACAAAGCTCGGACGAGGCTCTAACGCAGACGCGGTGTCCCACGGCACGCCAACCAGACCAGCTCGAGCCGAGCCGCCCGAAGTCGATCTTGGCGGAGTTCGCGGACCTCTCCGGACGCTCACCAGCGCCGCAGGTCTGTGACCGCTCACGTTACCAACCGGTGATTCTCATGCTCGCACCATGGTCGTCCCGCCAGGCAGCCTCGACCGAAGTCCGGCAAGAGAGGATCTTGTCGGGCGATGACCACGACCGGCGGCACTGCCCCGCCTTTAGCTGCATGGCGACTTCGACGGCCTTCGTCGTAAGGCGCGGCCGCCTTGGTTCGCCTGCGCTGATCGAAGCGCTTCGACGGGACTAAGAACCCCGACGAAGTTCTCGCCCATCTATTCGACCGCTATCCCGGGGCGGCCGAGGGACGAGCTCGTAATGGCAAACTACCTCCCGATCGCTTCGACGGGGCGCTAGGACTGGCTTTAATCGTGGTCGCTCCTTCGTGTCGTGGTGCCAGATTCAGAACGCCTTCGCTCCAACTTCAGAGTTGTTACGAAGCGGCGGGCAGGAGAAAGACCTCGATCGTGTCATCCAGTGGGAAGAACGAGCCATCATACGATTTCAGCGGCGATTCATCCGCACAAGGAACCCGATCGAGAGCATTTCGACGAGGCCGCCATCAAGGCCTTCTGTTCGGGTCCGGATCGACGCCTCACCGAAGACACCGAGATCACCTCGAGGCTCAGCGTCAACAAACTTTTTCCGCATGGCGGAGCGAGTACGCTGACGCGACGATGCCGCCCATTGGAACGTGACTACTACTCAAGGTAAGCTTGGTCTCGAACCAACAGAGGCCGCCCGCCCAACCTGTGGGCGCCGACCAAGGCGCCACCACCAAGAAGCTAAAGCACGATCGCAGAGGTGGCGGAGGGCTACCATGGTGATCGCCTCGGCGGATGGCCAGCGCGAGGTCCTCGAGGTCCGAGGCTGCTCGAGGACTTCTAGCCTTCCAAGGTCGAATTTCACCACACCAGCGAAGAACCAGCCCAAAGGAGAGGGCTAACGTGTCGTCTCGACGATGCTCGGCCTGGGTCGAGGGCGGGGTATGACGAAACAATGTTCGTTTTTCCACAGGCGGCCGCCACGATCCGCGGGACCGCAGGCTTGGCGAATAAGCTAGACGCCTTTCTACGATGGGCGGGTGAGATGCCCATGCTCCCGGCGATGACGACCAGCCGACCGGTGAATGCAGTATGAGCACGGGCGACTCGACCGAGTTCCAGCAAGGCGGCGCGGATCGATGTCATCTTCGTGGCTCGTCGGCCTACCATCAGCGCGAGGTCAAGGTCACGCGACGTACCATCTACCAGTCGCCACCGAAGCCCTGACCATCACCGCAAGGGCGGGGCCACCATCACCTTCTCCCCGAGGATGCTCTCCTGGTATGGCTCGAGACCTAAAGACCGCTTTGGTCGTGGACTCGACCATCGGCAACACCACGGATCGATCGCTATCATGGTCGATGGCGGCACTCTTAACTTGCTGCAAGCAGAGTGCTCGGCCGGATGCGATTCCCCGCTTGAAGGTCAAGAGCATCACCATACCATTCTTCGGGATAGTCCCCGGAGTTCGACCACCCCTTGGGGCGAGGTTGTCTTGTCTGGCCACCTTCGGTGGCTCGACTAACTTCGACCGAAGTTGATCACCTTCGACGTGGTCGAGGGTGACCTCCCCGTCATAACGCCATCCCCTGCGACCTGCCTTGGTCAAATTCATGGGCGCCAACCATTATGGCCATCGGTGCATGAAGTTACTCGCCCCGGTGTCATCATCGCAAGGGCGACCTACAAGCTGGCGCATGGTCGTGGAGACCAAGGCCTTGGCCCTTGCGAGCATGCCGCCCAAATAGTGCGTCGAGGAGATGATAACGAAGAACGCCCGCCGTATGCTGGCCTACAGCCTTTGAAGGGCAACAAAGGCCGTCTTGGCGCCGACGAGAGCGACCCGACCAAAGCGCGCCATCGTCTCCGGCGAGCCGAGTTCCAAATAGGAACTCGAGCTCACACCTTCCTTCGCGCCAACAAGGGTATATTCGCTGGGGAGCCCGCGGATATGCCCGGCCCCGAGGGAGGTGATTGAGCACAAGCTGCGGTGGGATCCGGCTCCCGACCAGGTGCTCCAAAAGCCGCGCCGCTTCTCCTGAGAAAGTCGCAGCCATCAAGGAGAACCTTGACAAGCTCTTGAAGGCCGGCCATTCGTGAGATTAACTACTCAAGTGGCCGCCAACCCTGGCCATCGTGCGAAGAAGAAGGGAGGAAAGTGGAGAATGTGCGCCGACCATACGGGTTGAACTCGGCTTGCCGAAGCGACAATTTCGCTCCAAGATCGACCGGATCGTGGACTCCATCACAATGCCAAGATCTTTGAGCTTGGATGCTTACTCGATACCACCGGATGAAGCCGGGCGGTCGACGCAGCGAAAGCAAGACTTCCTTCATCACGCCGTTTGGCACCTATAGCTATACGACCATGTCATTTGGTTCCGCGTAATGCGGGGCCACTTTTCAACATCCGATGACCAAGACTTTTGAGCCCCAGACGGACGGAACCTTGAGGTCTACGTGGACGACATCATCGTCAAAAGCCCTCCGAGGGCGTTACCACGTCACGACTCGAGGAGACCTTCGCCAACTGAACAGCACAAGATCAAGCTCAACCCCGAGAAGTGCGTGTTCGGGCGCGGGCGTCCGTAAGGTGCTCTGGCTACATGATCGGGGCTCGGGGTTGGTCCAAACCGGAGAAGATCGAGGCGATCGAAAAGATGGCACCCCGACCTCGATCAAGCAGTGCAAAGCCTCACTCGGCCGCATGGCCACCCTCGCCAGAGTTCATCTCGAGACTCGGCGAGCGCGGCTCCCATTCTTCCAAACCTTGCGCAAGCACGGGCTTCGAGTGGACTCCAGAGGCCCAATGATCCTTCGACGACCAAGACGCAGTACTGCCGCCCCCACCTCCCCATAACGCCACAACTTTGGTGAGAAGTTATCGCTATATCTCGCGCCACCCCCCATGCTGTTAGTGCCGTCCTGGTGGCGGAACGGGGGCCTCAGCAGCACCCCATTTATTATGTCAGCGAGGTCTTGCACGGCCAGAAGGAGCGCTACCCGTAGGTACAGAAGCTGTTATATGCTCTCCTCATGGCTTCGCGAAGCTCGGCACTATTTCGAAGCCTCGTGGTCGCCCCGAGCAACTTCCCCGCCGGGGACATCCCGAGAACCGGGAGGGCGCGGGCGACCGCCAAGTGGGCCATGGAATCGGGCGGCGTTCGACGTCGAGTGTGTGGCACGCGACGACCATAAAGTCGCAAGTGCTAGCCGACTTCGTGGTCGAAAGCAGACGTCGCACCGCTCCGAAGCCAGGTCAAGAGGAAAGCCCCTGGTCATGTTCTTCGACGCTCGAGGTCCTTCAAGCACTTGGGCTGGGATCCTTATCTCACCAGCCAAGCGACAAGTCGAGGTATCGAATTCGTTTGGCTTTCGGCGACCAACAATGTGGCGGAGTACGGCCCTCTTGGCCGGGCTTTACGAGCTTGTAAGGCCTTGGCGACGCCATCTAGTCGTGGAAGGGCGACTCCCAACTCTGTCATCAACTAGTTCAACAAGGACTACCAAGCTCGGGAGACTCGATGGCAAAGTACTCTCACGAGGCACGCAAGATGGAGAAGTGGTTCCAAAACTTGGAGCTCAAGCACATCCCTCAGAAGGACAACTCAACAGGATCGCTTTCTCCAAGCTCGGCTCCTCCAACGACGATGTCCCACCCGACGTCATCACGAGACGCCTGGCGACCACAATCACCGACCTAAGAGGTCGCGGCCGCCATGGTCGAGGTACCCTCCCCGGTCGAGGCCATCCACGATTTCTTGCTCGGGTGACTCCGCCACCCGACCGCCGAGAGGAGCCAGATCAAGCGTCGGGCGTAGTCTGCAGACACGCTTGTCGAGGGAGAGCTTTTACAGATTTAATGTTTTCGCATCCCGACGGGTGCGCCTCCACGAGGAGGTAAGCACTCACGTGCATGACATTCACTCAGCCTCGGGGCGACTCTTTCAGACAGACAATGGTCGGGAAGGCCTTCCGCAGATGGGTAACTATTGGCCCTTCGCTAAAACCAGATGCTCGTGATATCGTCCCGCACCGCCGAAAGCCTCGCCAATTTCACGCCCGGAAGTCGCGATCAACCCGCCTCACGCTGGCCTGCACCATCCCGCCAAGCAGGGCCCTTCTCGACACAGAAATTTGGACATCCTCGGTCCTTTTCCTCAAGCAACCGGGGAAGAAGTTTCGCATAGTCATTGTGTCGACACCTTCACCAAGTGGATAGAAATTTGAACCGGTCTCACCATAACTCGCACGGGCTATTAGTGATATGCCCCAGAGGCGATCATGTGAGATGATTGTATCATACGCCTATGTTCATGTACTTATCGGCCCATGAATAAATGTCACTCCTTTGTTCATTGAGTATGACTTAATTGTGAAACACATTGGTTATATGATATTATTCTAAAACGATCCTGGTTACATATCATTATGTGGGACAATAGTGATTTGACCAAAGACATGTATTGATTGATGGTAATGTTTCACATACCATAGATATGGAGATATCAAATCAATAATGTGGGCACATGTTAGAGAACATGGGGTTGATAGACCCACTCGAGAGACCGATGAGATTGTTATCTTAGAAGTGCCATCGTAGTATAGTCTCGAGGTATACCTATACGATCCTTTGACCCGAGATCCTTATTGATTCTCAAAGATGTGTAATTGTATACTTTGAGGCTATCAAACGCTTCTCCGTAACAGGAGTTATAAAGTTAGCTTACGGTATGCCATGAAACATGACGTGAGATATAAGAGATCAAGATGGAATTTGCCCTCCTTGATAACGGAGAGATATCTCCGCCCCTGTGGATGGATATGAAAAGTGCATGGTTATGCCAAAGTGATTAAAGTGTTAATCACTTAATTATATCCATTACATTGACGAGTGAATGGGTCGAGCTATCACAAGGATGGCACGATCTTGCCTTGAGCTTGACCGGTATCGCGGGCAAAAGGATTGGTATATAAGTATATCAAGGTTCAGCCGACACGATCACTGTGTATTGGGGACAACATGTCCCGCTAGGAACCATTTGTTGTCGATGGTGCGAAAAAGAGGTTTCGGGGCCATGGCCGTTATGCATGAACCTAACGGGTCACACACTTAACGGGTTGGATCATGTCGATGGATTGGATCCATTGGTGGGTTTACGATTTGGATCCATCGCGTCTTAATGGACTTTCATCAGAGAAGATCCATTAGCGTGAGTCCTAGTGGGCTTTATCGTAGAAAGGCCCATTAGTGCGCTCTATATAAAGGGGCGTGGGGCATGCAGCAAGATGTTTCTCCCCACCACGAAACCCTAGCCGTCGACCCTCCTACCTCGCGAAACCCTAGCCGTGGCTGCTGTGGTGCTAGCACACCGGCACACGGCGTTCCACCTGGACGATGTGGATATCGAGAGCGCGCTGCAGATCTGTCTCGCGCCGATCGGAGATCGGTTTCACCCTTCCAACCTCGCGTGCACATCTTCATCCGCCGATCGTGCACTGGCGAGGAGAAGTCAGGACTCAGCGATCACTTGGCGAGCACTCGGGCGGTCCGGAGACCACTCGGCGAGCACTGGTGATCTCGCAAGCACTCGGCCGAAGCGGAGTTCGCTCGACCACGACATGCTTCTGAGCACGGGAGGCTTCACCCACTCTACTTCGCCGCTAACGTGCTCCAAGGGTAATGCTCCATGATCTTTGACTCGCATGTATCCCGTTGAATGCGAGAAAATTTTCTTTTCGCTAGTGTAGCATACGTCCTCCAATAGTGGTATCGAGCCGATCTTGCGTTGTCTTGATCTCGATGTTGCGCATATGTTGATATCTTTGTTAGATTAGTCACGGGTTGATGTGATCAATCGGTATAGGGTTCATGAGGTACGAGTTGGTAGTAACGAGGCCAAAAGATTAGTTCGTGCTTTATCTAGATCATGTTGCTTGATCGGGTCCATACCTACCGAAACACCATCGGACCTTCGTCATGTGCCATCTATGATATTAAGCCAACGGATCGAGGCAGCGCGTGTGCAACCTTCTCGAGGGCCTCACGATTTGATGTATGAGTTGATGGTTCTACACGATCAAAAGATTAGTTCGTGCTCGTTTCGATTCATGCCGCATTACCCCTACCTACCGGTAACACCATCGGGTAGTAGCCGTCTTTGAATAGATCGTGCCAACAGATCGAGATCGTGTGGTCGCCGCCTTCTCAAGAATCTTATGGAAATTGAGGCATTACGATGGCTCGAATCGGTATGATTTGTTCAATCGATTGAATTTCCATAGCGTGCCAGAGATGTGATCACGTTCTCTAAAAAACTTGATTCCCATCGCAGGTAGAATACGATTCTGCGCTTAACTTGTTTTTGCAGGAATGATGTGAATAGTATGGCTCCTTGTGTGTATGTGATGCATTAATGTAATTTTCATAGCTGCGTGCTATGGTTAATTGCGCTTGAAACGCCATGTTATTGTATAACGGACTGCGTGTCGATTTGTGATGCTTGAAATCCTCATGTAAGTTGTTTACTAGCTATTAGGCGTAGTAGCGTGGTACTCGATCATGGAGGCCGGCTTCAACATGATGGCTCGATGGGACGTGAAGCGCGACAATGGAGATTGGAGTGCTTTGGGCCATACTATTTCACAAGTTAATGTGATTATCTGTGATGATTCCTGTCATGCTATTCTATCATGTTTGGTGGATATGATTGTCATGTTAGAATGTTTTCCCTCGAAAAAAAATTAAGAGTTTCATGCCCTTCCAATAGCTGCACCTATAGAGATCTTGTACGTTGAATGGTAGTTTCTGCCAAAGCAGGGTGCCATCAACTTCCTTGATCAATAGGGTGGATGTCGGACATCCGCATGCATAGTATTGGTTTACTTATCGGGCTATCAAAACGGTTTTGGGCTTGGGGCATGGATGTTGGGAGCGGGCATTGATGCCACCCAACAAACAAGAATCACATATGATGTGATTGGCAATGTTATGCCTACCTATGTTACTGGGTTCTAGCGGTGATGCCAAAGCTCACTAGGACTTTAGTGAATATGGATCTTGTCCTACTGAAAGTCGCCAGAGGGAAAGTGACTTTAGTGGGAGTATCTTTTATTAAAATGTTTAATAGAAGATTTACATGAACATTGTGCTAAGACTTTATGATTTATTTACATTGTAGATGGCACCTAGTACCGCCACTCAAAACACCGGTTTTAATTTGCGATCGATTACGAGAAAGAGAAACTCTCTCGAACAAACTTTATTGATTGGTACCAAACTTGAGAATTGTTCTCAAGCAAGAGAAAAAGGAATATGTCATTGAGGAGCCATATCCCGAGGAAATAGCCGATGATGCTATCGGCACGAACGACGTGCTTATGAGAAGCATGTCAATGATGAGGTTGATGTTGGGTGCCCCATGCTTGCTACAATGAACTCGAGCTTCAAAAGCAATATGAGAACACGAATGCCTATGCTATGATCACAGCCTTCGTGAGCATGTTTGAGAACCAAGCTAGGGCCGAGATACTCGATCTCAAAAGCTCTATTTATGCAAGCTAATCAAGGTAGTTCGGTGAGTCCTCATGTGATCAAGATGATTGGTTACATTGAGAACTTGGAGAAACTGAACTCCCCTTAAGCCAAGAGTTGGCCAATTGATGTGATTCTCCGACCGCTTCAAGAAGCTTGAGCCTTTCATCATGAATTTTCATATGAATGGCATGGAGAAAAACATGTCGAATCTGCATGGGATGCTTAAGACAAAGAGAGAAAGCATCAAGAAAAGCAATAATCATGTGATGATGGTCCAAAAGGATGGTGGTAAGAAAAGGAAGTGGAGCAAAAGGCAAGGGTGTGGATATGATCCCCAACCCTAAACCTAAGACCAAAAGTGGTCCTATCGCTTCGATGCATGTCACTACGCCATAAGAAAGGTCATTGGCGAGAACCGCAAGAAATACTTGGAGGATAAGAAGAATGGAACTCTAGCTTCCACTTCGTATTAATGTTATAGAAATTAATCTTGCTACTTGTCCTAATGAGTCATGGGTATTTGATACGGATCGATGATTCATGTTTGCAAATCGTTAGTGGACTAAGAAAGACTAGAAGTTGTGCAAGTGGTGAGGTGGACATTCAGCGTCGGCAATGGCGCAAAGGTTGCTGCAATGGTTGGCTATGCTTATCCCTTATCGTTACCTTCGTGATTAGTTTTGGAATTAAATAATTGTTATTATGTTCCAAAGCTTTGAGCGTAAACATTATCTCTTCTTTATGTTTGGAAGAAGATGGTTTTGATTTTGTAATAAAGAACAAATGTTGTTCAATTTATTTCAATGGTATGCTCTATGGTCATTGTCCATCATTGAATGGGCTATATGTGCTAAATCTTGAAGATAATTTTGTCTATAATGTTAATACTAAAAGACTCAAAACAAATGATTTGAATTCGCTTATACGTGGCATTGTCGCTTAGGCCATATAAATAAGAAGCGTGGAGAAGCTCCATAAAGATGGTCTTCTTGATTCATTTGATTTTGAATCATTTGACACGTATGTAGCCTTGTTTACTTGGCAAGATGACTAAAACGCCTTTCATCGGTTCAAGTGAGAGGGCGAGTGACTTATTGGCCTTAGTACATCGATGTATGTGGACCGATGAGCGCTGGGCCAGAGGTGGATTTCAAAGATTTCATTACCTTTACCGATGACTTTAGTAGGTATGGCTATATCTATCTAATGAGGCATAAGTCTGAATCTTTTGAAAAGTTCAAAGAGTTTCGTAATGAAGTGCAAAATCATTTGGGCAAAACAATTAAATTTCTGCGATCCGATCGTGGAGGTGAGTATTTGAGCCATGAGTTTAATGACCATCTTAAGAATTGTGGAATAGTTCTCAATTGACTCACCGAACGCCTCAATGGAATGGGGTATCCGAACGGAGGAATCGAACTTTGTTGGACATGGTTCGGTCTATGATGAGTCAAACTGATCTTCCATTGTCATTTTGGGGATTTGCTCTAGAAACAGCTGCGTTCACACTAAATAGGGTTCCATCAAAATCAGTAGAGAAGACACCATATGAGATATGGACCGGGAAGCGTCCCTCGTTGTCTTTTCTAAAGATTTGGGGCTGTGAAGCCTATGTAAAACGTATGACGTCCGGATAAGCTTCACGCCAAGTCTGATAAGTGCTTCTTTGTGGGGTACCCTAGGGAAACTAAAGGGTATTATTTTTATAACCGAGAAGAGGGCAAAGTGTTTGTCGCTCGGCATGGTGTCTTTTTGGAAAAAGAGTTTTTCAAAAGAGCTAGTGGGAGCAAGGTGCAACTTGAAGAAATTCGAGAAACATCTGAAAATGTTTCAGCTCCTACTAACCCTGAACGGGAAATGCAAAATGTTGCAGAACCCGTGGTAGAGGCACCAGCCCCACGCAGGTCTACGAGGGCTAGCCGTGCACCCGAGAGGTACATGTTCCTCACGACGGGACAGCGCGACGTATTGTTGTTGGACAACGATGAGCCCAAAGACTATGAGGAAGCAATGGTGGGACCGGACTGGGAAATGGTTGGAAGCCATGAGATCTCAAATAAAGTCCATGTATGATAATCGGGTTTGGAACTTGGTTGATCTCGCCTCGATGGGGTAAAACCTATCGAGTGCAAATGGGTCTTTAAGAAAAGATAGATATGGATGGAAATGTTCACATCTATAAGGCACGATTGGTGGCTAAAGGTTTGAGCAAATTCAAGGTGTTGATTATGATGAAACTTTTTCACCCGTCGCTATGCTTAAATCTATTCGGATCATGCTAGCAATTGCCGTGATTCTATGATTGGGAATTGTGGCAAATGGATGTCAAAACGGCTTTCCTAAATGGAAACCTAAGTGAGGATGTGTACATGACACGTACCTAATGGTTTTGTCGATCCAAACGATGTTGGCAAGGTATGCAAGCTTCAAGTCTATTTATGGACTCAAGCAAGCATCTCGGAGTTGGAATCTTCGCTTTGATGAAGCAAGAAGAGTTTGGCTTCATCAAGAATGAAGAAGAACCTTGTATTTACAAGAAGGCTAGTGGGAGCGCACTTGTGTTTCTGATCTTATATGTAGATGACATATTGTTGACTGGAAATGATATTCCAATGCTTGAAGCTGTCCAATCTTATTTGAGAAAATGTTTCTCGATGAAGGATTTAGGAGAAGCAGCCTACATACTGGGCATAAAGATCTATAGAGATAGATCAAGAAGGCTAATTGGATTAAGCCAAAGTACATACATTGATAAAATATTGAAACGGTTCAATATGCAAGATTCCAAGAAGGGTTTCTTGCCAATGTCGCATGGTATTCATCTAAGCAAGACTCAAGCAGCTTCGACACCGATGAGCAAAAGAAAATGAGTGTGATTCCATATGCCTCCGCTTATTGATCCATCATGTATGCTATGTTATGTACACGCCAGATGTATCATATGCTCTAAGTGTTACGAACGGTATCAATCAAACCCGTGAAAGTCATCTGGTACGGTGAAGAACATCCTCAAATACTTACGAGGATCGAGGACATGTTCTTGGTCTTTGGAGGAGAGGAAGAGCTAGTTGTAAAGGGTTACACCGACGCAAGCTTCCAAACCGATAAAGATGATTCACGATCGCAATCTGGTTTTGTATTCTATCTCAATGGTGGGACAAAGGAGTCGAAAAGTTCCAAGCAAGAGACAATTAGGTCGATTCCACGATCGAATTTGAGTATATTGCGACTGAAGGCCGCAAAGGAGGCCGTTTGGATCGAGAAAATTTGTTTCGAGTTGGGGGTTGTCGCTAGTGCATCCTGCCGATTGGACCTCTATTGTGACAATAGTGGTGCCATTGCACTGCGAAGGAGCCTAGGTCTCACCAAAATCCAAACACATACTCAGCGTTATCACCTCATCCGAGAGATCATCGATAGAGGAGATGTGAAGATTTGCAAAGTGCACACGGATTTGAATGTCGCAGATCCACGACAAAACCTCTTCCACGTACCAAGCATGAGGCACACACAAGAGCCATGGGTATTAGATACTTGCATGATGCACTCTAGTGCAAGTGGGAGATTGTTAGTGATATGCCCTAGAGGCGATCATGTGAGATGATTGTATCATGCGCCTATGTTCATGTACTTATCGGGCCCATGAATAAATGTCACTCCTTTGTTCATTGAGTATGACTTAATTGTGAAACACATTGGTTATATGATATTATTCTAAAACGATCCTCGTTACATATCATTATGTGGGACAATAGTGATTTGACCAAAGACATGTATTGATTGATGGTAATGTTTCACATACCATAGATATGGAGATATCAAATCAATAATGTGGGCACATGTTAGAGAACATGGGGTTGGATAGACCCACCCGAGACACCGATGAGATTGTTATCTTAGAAGTGCCATCGTGGTATAGTCTCGAGTGGTATACCTATACGATCCTTTGACCTCGAGATCCTTATTGATTCTCAAAGATGTAATTGTATACTTTGAGGCTATCAAACGCTTCTCCGTAATAGGGGAGTTATAAAGTTAGCTTACGGGTATGCCATGAAACATGACGTGAGATATAAGAGATCAAGATGGAATTTGCCCTCCTGATAACGGAGAGATATCTCTCAGGCCCCTCGGTGTGGATGGATATGAAAAGTGCATGGTTATGCCAAAGTGATTAAAGTGTTAATCACTTAATTATATCCATTACATTGACGAGTGAATGGGTCGAGCTATCACAAGGATGGCACGATCTTGCCTTGAGCTTGACGGTATCGCGCGGGCAAAAGGATTGGTATATAAGTATATCAAGGTTCACCGATACGATCACTTCAGCATTCGGGGACAACATGTCCTGCTAGGAACCATCGTTGTCCGATGGTCCGAAAAGAGGTTTCGGGGCTATGGCCGCTTATGCATGAACCTAACGGGTCACACACTTAACGGGTTGATCATGTCCGATGGATTGATCCATTAGTGGGTTTACACGATTTGGATCCATCGGCGCCTTAATGGACTTTCATCAGAGAAGATCCATTAGCGTGAGTCCTAGTGGGCTTCTATCAGAAGGCCCATTAGTGCGCCTATATAAAGGGGCGTGGGGCATGCAAAGAAGTATGTTCTCCCACCACGAAACCCCTAGCCGCCGACTCCCTTACCCGCCAGAAATCAGAGCTGTCGCTACAGGTGGTGCTAGCACACCTGCACACGGCGTTCCACCCCGGACGGTGGATATCAGAGGCGCCGTTGCAGATCGTCCTCGGCGCCGATCGAGATCGTTTCACCTTCCAACCTGCAAGGCAGCACATCTTCATCCGCCGCGATCGCGTGCACCACAAGCAGGAGAAGTCAAGGACTCAAAGCGATCACTTGGCGAGCACTCGGGCGGTCCGGAGACCACTCGGCGAAAGCACTCGGTGATCTCGCAGCACTCGCCGAAGCAATGGGAGTTCGCTCGACCACGACAAGGCTTCGAGCACGCGGGAGGCTTCACCCACTCTACTTCCGCCGCTAACGGCTCCAAGGGTAATGCTCCATGATCTTTGACTCGCATGTATCCCGTTGAATGCGAGAAAATTTTTTTTCGCTAGTGTAGCATACGCCGCCTCCAACACGGGCGGTTCATTTCTTCCGCTTTGTTCGTGGTCACCGTGCACGGGTTCCATGCAAAATTATCATCCGACAACGGTACTCGCTTACAAATGAAAGTTGTTCCAGGAGTTTTGCGAGGAACTCAAAGATCAAAATCGCTTTCGCTTCGTGGCTCACCCCCAGAGCAACGGAGGAAATGAACGCCGCCAACCGCAAATCGCCCAGTATGCCAAGAAACGAAGTCGCAGATGAGTCGACGATACGGCAAGGCCTGGTGGACGAACTTCCCACCGGCCCTATGGTCTATTCAGACCACAACAAGCCGAGCCATTGTGGTCCACACCCTTCCACCTCGTGTTCGCAGACCAAGCCGCCCCGCCTCCCGAGGTCACGCTGGCTCGCCAGAGTCGGCCTTCGTCGACCAAGTCGACTTCGAGCACGAACGGTCCTCGACCTCACCCTCGTAGAAGAAGTAAGATGCCGGCATCGCCACGATCAACGACTACCACCGCAAACTCTTCGCAGACATGCCTCGGCCGGTACGACCTAGGAAGCTCCTTGTTGGGGACCCAGCCCCGAGGCGGATTCAGAGATCGCTCAAAGACCAACAAGTTATCCCCTGCGTGGGAGGGCCCCTATAGAGTTGTTTCAACAGATCGCGACGGGCTTACCAAATTAGCGATGTTCGATGGCGAGAGCTCTCTAGCTCGTGGAATATAGATCACCTTCAAGTTTTATGTGTAAACTCTATGCCCCACATTTCAATAAAGCGGTCTTTCATTTTGCCCTTTTTATGTCCGCTTCCACTTATGTTGTCGCTATTTCTTTTTCGACGGCTCCTCGTTTGTTTTTTTCGAACACGACCTTCATGCACAAGCCGCATTTGCTCCTAGTCTAAGTGACGCAGTTTGACGCTCACCCCCAATGACGAGCTAAACGTAGTTTAACCTTCGCAATCTAGCTCTTCCTCGCGTCTGGCTCGAGCCGAGAACCTCGCCGCTTTAGCTATCGAGCGATATGCATGGTCACGAGCCGTTTCGAGCACTAACCTACTTAACGATGTCCGCCGTGCCCTTCTACCTTGCGAATTGTTCCTCCACTTTGCGTGTCATGGCCTCTCGCCCATATTTAAGTCTTGTGCCCAAGGCACGCCGCCGCCGACCTCGGACCCAACGGGCCGGGTAAGGCTACCCTATCTGCCAGCATTCGACCCAGAAAGCACAAGAATGGCTAACAAGCAAAGCAAGAAAGACTTCAAGTATCCCCAAGCTACGGATTTACAACAGGACGAGGTTTCTTTGTACACTAAAAACAAACCACTTCGTTAGTACATTCCTTGCTTTTTGATGTTTTTTACAGTCGGCCATCTCGCGGGCAAGCTTTTTCCTCGCCGAAATGGGCCACTTTTGCCTTCGTGGTTGCGATCTCACCCCGAGCCGAGGGCTTGCTGGAAGCATCCACGGCTCGACGCCGCTTGTCTTCAAGTTCGGGCAGTGGCACTCTTCGCCGCTTACCGACGCTGCCGAAGCTTTCGAGCCCGGGACCTTAGTCCCGGCCCAAGAGGCGACTTCACGGAGCCTCTCCATCGCCTCGACTTTTAGCGCTGCTCGACTCGAAGCGCCTTTGGTGGCACGATCGAAGCTTCCTCAAGCTCGAGGATTTTGGCCTCGAGCCTGGGCGCCTTTGTCGTGGAGTGTGCTCTCCGCAATGGCCTCTCTCTGTGTCCTTGACCTTGGCTCGCCGGTTTCAAGCGCCTTGTTGACGCTCCCAAGTTCCTCCTCGAGCTGGAGTATCTTGGCCTTGAGCTCGAGTCGACGCCCCAGGAAGCCTTCTCCAAAGCTTGATCTTGGCCCGCCACCGCCTCTCGCTGTGGCTGAACGCGCTGCCTCTCGCCCACGGCCTTAAAACAAGTCACGCTCGAGGCCCCGGTCCGCCGAGCTCTTCCGTGGGCTATCTCCCCGCGCCTCATCGTCCAAGCATAGATCGCCGAGTTTTGGGCCTTCGCCGAGCCCCCGCCGACCTCAATGGTCCGGACGAGCTGTCGCGCTCAACCTCCCGCGGCCATCAGCATTGAGGAGACCCTCAAGACGACAAAGATGCTTCTCGGGAGGCCTTGTAGCCCTTGAGAGGCATGGTCGATCACCTTCACGACTTAAAAGGGTGGCCCAAAATGAGAGGGACAAGGAGGTCAAACTACGAGCTACGGTTGGCGGAAGACCTTACTCGCGGAGACGCACCCTCCAGCGCAGCGGGTGAAGTCCTCACTTCGCCAATACGATCGCGAGGATCCTCCTCGTCAATCGCCATGCCGGTGCCGGATCGACCACGCCACCGATGGCGACTTGGGCCGGACTCGAGTCCCGCCCGGGTGACTTGGTTATCCACGCCTCCTCCGGTGGGTTAAGGTCGCCGACGGGGAGCACATAGCGGCGAAGTATAGCCCCGATCTCCACGGCCGGGCCCCTGCTCATCTCCTGCGCCAGGGGATGGCGGCCGGATCCGCTTGGCATTCACGACCTCTCAGGCACAGGGTGCCGCGACCTTGCTCGCATACGCAGGGCCGGAGGTTCATGAGCTTCATGATCCGATCACCCCGTGGACCGGGCGGGTCGCCTCAACGCCCGGGCGATCGTGGGGTGGGGTCTTGAGGCCACTTCAATCGTGGCCTCAAGGCCTGAGTATCCTCCTCACGGGCTTCGAAGCCCGCCGACAAGATTCGTGTCGTGGGCCTCACCTGCGTGAGTCCGGCTACGACCATGGGCTCGCTTTTCTTCGAACGAGTCATCGAGCCCTTGGTAGAACTCACCGACCAAGGGTCGCTCAAGAAATGCGTGTCCCACGACGATCGCGCGCTGACCAGCTCGGCGTTCTCTCCTCGACTCGACTCGCTTCGACAATGTACCCATCGCAAAACGGCAAGTTTCGAGCTCGTGCTCGAGGTCCGCGATCAAAAGCATACTCTAAGCCGAAGATACGGCGGTAAGGGCGCAGACCAGATGCCGGGCCTACCTGGTCACCGATCTCCTCCTCATCGAGGGTCGTCAAGGTCTTGTTGCCCGATGTTGAGGGGGCGCCGCTTCGCGGTCCTCGCACCGAGACCTCGGGGTCCGAGCCGGTTCAGACGCCTCGGCCGCGGCGGGGTTCGCTCATGACCTGGGGCTAGGGGTGCCCAAGACTGGCGGTGGCAACCGCGCTCTGTCGCGAAGGGAAGACTCGCCGACGGCAAGGCATGAAAACACAAGCTCGGGGCTCGGCTTAGAAGGGCTCCTTACTGTGGCATGGTCCCCCACTCGACGCGGGCGCTTTTCGCCTCCGCCGCTTGATCCGCTGGTGGAGGTCGCTTTTCCCTTGCTCCTCGCCCGCCAGTGCTGGGAGCATCCTCCGCCGTGTCCAAAGAACTCTCGTGGGCCTACGAGCAAGCTCGGCTCAGAAGGCTCGCAGCAAAAGACTCGAGCGCTTGGTGGGAGACTTACCTCGCCCTTTCGACGGAGTACATTCTTTCGACGGGTTGCTAATGACGTACTCGCGGCGCCACCTTCCCAAACATCTCGACCATCCCGGCGGTGACCCAGATTCTTTCGCACCGCAAGGCAAGCGGCCAAGAGAAGGCCTGAGGGTGTACACGAGCGCACCTTGGGACAAGAAGACTTACTAGACGTGCCTCGTGGGTAGCATCATCGACCCCGATCTCAAGAACGGGTGCTCCCTCCGCCGAGAGGGGACACACGGTTTCGCAGAAATCATTGGCGATCGCCGCCTGCTGAGACCGCAGACATGGCATGATATGGATGAGGGCGATGGCCTCCTCGCCGACCTCGAGGTCGTCCGACCGAGTCTCCTTCTTGTTGGCGATGGGGTCCTTCAGACACCATCGCCCCGCCCGCCTCTTCAGTAGAACCGGCTGCTCCACCTGCCGAGGGAATCCCTGGCTGGAACTTAGGAAGGCCCACTTGAACCCGACACGCAATGAAGTAGAGGCATCCGACCACGGGTCCCTCCCGAGCGGAGGAGACCTGGCACGAAGAAGAGCGAGGGAGTCGGAGGATCCCTAGGAATCCTCGCATAGATGGGAAAAGATGGTGAGGAGAAGAACGGAGTTCGCACTGTGTTGATGAGCTCGATGTCGCAGCTTGGAGAGGACCTTCGCGATTTAACTCACTCTCCGGTCCGCAAGCCAAAGAGGGCATAGTGTTTGTGCGCATTTATCTCGCTGCCCTTGGGTGCGCGGCTCGATCTGCGTTCCTAAGCACCGCTATGTAAACGGGTCTAGAAGCCCTAGGGACTCGAGCTCCTTCATCCTCGAAAGTGCGACAGAGTGCTCCTTCCTAACTTGGCCATGGCGTTGAGGCCGGTTTGGTCCGAGGGGAAAGGAGGACCTTGCTCGGGCAGAAGGCTTGGAAGGCTAAGGGCGCAAGAGCAAGAGCTGATTTAACGCCAGAAGGCCGGGTTTATAAACCGCAAAGTTCGTCCACGGCACCTCAAAAGGCGTAGCAACCGCGATTTGACGGGCGCGATTAAGGTTTGGGCTACGGAGTCGAGACGCCGCCAGTGCCCACCAACCGCTCACATCCGCATCAACATCGAGAAGTCCGAAGGTCGCCAGTGTCGAGGCTAAGGGACTTGCCTTGTGGTTCCACCCACTCTCACCAAGGAGTCAAGACTCACGGTTTTTTTCCGTCCCCAAGAATAAGGCTCGAGGTCGCCCCGAGGGTTCCTCCGACCTAGAGCCTCGGGCCGGCCGACGAGGGTCGGGAACTCCTTGACCGGACGGCGCGGCGGTCAACGGATCCCTAAGCTCTAAGGCCCCGACCGCAACATGGGTGCAAGATCGGGCGCCGACTCGAAAGCGCTGTGTGCCTAAGCTCGACCAGACGACTCGAGCTCGAAGCGGGGTCTCGTCTCAAGCCCCGATCCGCCTAGGATTTTGGATCTAGCATTTGACCGACAGCTTCAGAGAGCGGTCGGGGATGACTAAGAGGCGCGGCAAGTTCTTGGGGCATTGGCCACCCCTCAAGGTGCACGGCGGCCCCTTCCCAAGGATCGCTTCCCCATTGCTATGAGCAGAGGGAGTATAAAGACTAAGGACGATGAGCTCCAAGGAGACGAAGACAACATAGCACACACAAAGCAGCCTGAGCTAGAATCACCATTATTGTCTTGAATTGTAAACACCGCTCTCCACACCCATATAACAAGAATCACCTCGCAAGGCGCATCGAGTAGAGATATTACTCACAGGCTCAACCAAGATAAACTCTTGTTCAGACTCGTTGTCGCTTTGCTCCAACCATCACCGCTGATCGATTTTCTTCCTTCGCTCGAGCAAAACGCAGCTCGGGTCCCATAAACTCTCTCGACCCTACCTCTTTTCATGCTGATTTATCCCGATCGTCGACACCATTCCTTTGGAATAAGCCTTGCATATAGTTATGTTAGAATTGCATTTTGTGCACAACTTGTTGCGTGCTTTATGTACTCACCTTTTCCTACAACATCGCCAGTGCTAAAGAAGGTGTACCATGAAGGGATGAATGTTTAGGGTGCGAGCCTTGTCAGTTGCCTGTGGTATACGGAGGGGTTACCTACGTCTTCATTCTGCTGCAGTTTAATTTGTTGTTCAACCTTGCGAGGCAAGGTCACGTAAGTTGACCATAAGGTCATTCAACTAGCAATATTTAGTATATAATGTCTTTTATCTTATTCCCGCTGTGTATGATTGTGATATTCACTAATGTTGAGCCTGTGTGCACTAGCGTGATTCTGGACTAGTGCAGTATACACAGAGGGTCCGGATTTGCATATTCGGGTCCCGACAAAGGTGGTATCAGAGCCATACTGACTGTAGGTCTTGACCCTAGATAGTTGGTCGTCCTTATAGGTCCTTCAAAATTATTTTCTAAAGTAAAAGACCTAACCTATAAGAATAATGTGTTCTTGACTTATCTCATTCTTCTATTTCTGTCCTTATCAAAAATTCTTCTTTTCCCTTGCTGAAATTTCTTTCTCTTACCTCTGCTAAATTGAACTGAAATCTTACCTGAGTTATCTTGAGTAGAAAACAATATACCACACTTTAGGAGATGGCATCGAGTGCCTGTTGCTACCATAATGATTATGAAGGAAAGAATCATCAAGCTCGTGGAAGAGTGGATCAATGACGAGTATCAAGAGCTAGAAGACTCAGTGCTTCAAGTAGCCGGTTGAGACTTATGTGTGAGAGTCGCGTTTCCTAAGATAGGAGTGTCGCCCATGTAGACGGTAGTTTTGTGTGTTTAGGTTGAACTGGTTCTTCTTGATTGCTGGGTGTGCAGTATGTGTTGCAAAGCTTTTAGGCTTATATAATGGGGTGTTTGGGACAGCTCCAGCTCCACCAAAATCTGTGAAGTTGGTGGAGTAGGGTATTTCTAGCTCCAAAAATTTGTGGAGCTGGAGCTGTGGGTACATTAAGAGTGTTTAGGTAGATCATCTTGTTTACATTTTAAGCTTAAAATATAAACTTAATTCACTTTATTTTAGCCTATAAGTTTCAGCTCGAGTGAGTCGATCTGGAGCTCTCCCAAACAGGGCCTAAGTAACCATACCAAATTATTAATATAGTTGCCTAAGTTAATTGGGTTAAACCTATCTCCCCTGTGTTAGAATTCTTGCTCCTTACCTATGCTATTCCCCTCTTCCCTGACCCCTCTGAGGTAATCAAGCAGATGGTTCAAATTAGTGATAGCAATGGAGCCAGTGGAAGTGGAAATCAACTCAGTGGAAACTCCAAGGATGGATCAGTTCTTCAACCGTCAATACCGATAGATATGCAGAGTTTCAAAGAGTTTTTGGCCGCTCAGACTCAGTTGATGCAGGCAATGATGAAGCAAATGTAGAATATGACCAATCAAGCTGATGTTAGCAAAGCGTCTCGAACTGTTATCAGTGATCCCTGTGTTGACTCAAGGTATTAGAATTCATAGGGACTCATCTGCCAACATTTTCAGGAAATGTTTCACCTTCAGAAGCAGAAGATTGGCTCAAGACCATTGAAAGGAAGCTATTCATAGCTCAGTGCAGAAGTGATGAGAAGATCTTATATGCTTCATATCAGTTACGAGGAGTTGCCGCTGAATGGTGGAAGGGCTATTGTGCTAACCATGAAACCCCACAGAATATCACTTGGAATGAATTTATTGCTGCCTTTCATGATCTCTTTGCTTCACCAAGGAATGGTATGGTCACAGTGAATTCAGAGAAGGACGCTACCCCTGCCCCTTGTTTGAAATCTAGACATTGTTCTATGAAGTGTTGCCAACCAAACGAGTTAGAGGATCATGCGTGCACTCGCTGTGGAGAAATAGGACATACCGCTGACGAGCATGCGATCAATTGCTCCAGTTGTGAAGGAAGCCATTCCCCTAGAGAATGTCCTATGAGCAACATCACATGTTACCTTTTGGCGGCGCGAGACCATTGCCCACCTCGGTGTCCCTAGATCCGATAAGTTATCATTGTGATCCAAAGATCAACTAAGAATCTACGGACCCTAGTTGCTCGAGAATTATCAATAAGAGGGGAAAAGTTAGTTGCCAGGAGACGTCGCTTGGAGAAATAAAAATGCACCCTCCTGTACTATCGACCTTAGTCAGGAAAGCAGTGAGTGGCAATCACCAACTGCATGTTTCTTGTGTGATAAAGAAGGTCACTGATCTAGAAAGTGCCCTCTGAAGCAACCAGCCCTGAATTATAAGAGTGATGATGATGAGTATACAGTTGCACCCATCAAGGCAAAATGATGCAAACGGTTGTGCTACTACTATCAAGAAGAAGGCCATTTTGTTAAGCAATGCCCACAGAGAGAACAAGTAATTCCTACAACCGTGGATATACCAGAAGTTACCTCGGTCCGGTACATAACGCTAAGAGTGAGCGGTGAAATTGCGAGAGAAATTTGCCTAGAGATCCAATTGACGAAAAGGCGTCTAAGCGAGGACATTATTCCGGTCAATGAATGCTCAAGAAAGAAAGTTCACCCTAGACTCTGCTATATTTGCCACAAACCTGAGCATTTTGCCAATAAATGCCCTCAAAGGAAAGCAATCACGTTGGCTCAAGTCAATTTCAACTCCATCCCTGTCGAAGCCCAGCGCCAATGCTAAATCAAGGAAGTCAGGAGCCATGAGTTTACTTGGTGCAATATCGTAACCCTATTTGTAAAGTAAAGAGATTAGTGATGAATTCCATGTAAAGGTTTCCTTGTCGAAAGAAATAAAGCAGAAATGGTCGATACATTGGTATACAGAGTATTGGAATGAAAAGCAATAATGTAAAATGATGAGCTAGATGTTTCTCTAAGAGTATTTTTATGTTAAAGGTTTACCTGAAAATGATGCATGTGGAATAGTGGCTAGTTAGTGGTACACCGCGTGATCTTGTTAATCAGAGGATTTGTCATTGTCAGTAAGTGCTCAGTTGTGATAGATTTAACCAGGATGTTGAGAGTTCAGTGCATATTGAGTGAGTAGAGTTCAAAGTAAAGCATATTGTGACTGGATACTTAGACCTTTGACGTTATTCTTGAAATTAGTTGGATGCTCAAATATAAGGCTATTTTGGTGAAATGTACATCGATTTAAAACCCTGAATGTGAAAAAAAGAGGAGGTTTTCAAGTGATGACAGTTCGTGTTAGCCAGTTGATGGATAATAGTGTGGAATTTGCCAATTAGAAGATGCGCCATTTGTTAGAGAATACCTTGATATATTTCCAAGAATTTGCCTGGTATGCCGCCATATCGAGAGAACCAAGTTCATAAGTGAATTAGTGCCTGATACAACACCAATAGCGAAAAAAAAGACAATGTCAAATCTCTGTTAATGAATTAGTAGGAAATGGAAAGCATATCGAAGAATTACTAGTAAGAGTTCTGAGAAGACCTAGTACGTACCATGGGAGCTCTTGTTTATCAAAAAGGAAAACGGAAGATCGGGAAAGTGCACGGAATCGTACTCTAAATGAGGAAAAGATCGAAAAGAAGTATCCAATATCAGGACCGACAACGTGTTTGGACAGTTGAGAAGAGAGTTGGAACTTCTCTAGGATAAAACTTCGCTCCGGCTATAATCAATTGAGGAATCATGTGAAGGATGTTTCTAGGATTGCGTTCTCTACGTGATATGGATAGTATGAGTTTTGGCTATATCTCCTGGATTGACCAATGCCCCTGCATACTTCACGAACATGATGACTAAGGTGTTTATGGATTATTTGGATAAATTCATGGTTGCCATATAGATGGCATTCTAGTATACTCTTAAGAGCAGAGGAAAACATGCAGAACCTCGAGATGAATTATTACAAGAGTAGCAGTCGTATGCTAAAGTTCAACAAGTGTAATTTCTGGAAGGGAAAGGTTGAATCTCGTTAGCCACGCAAAGGCTGTTAAGGGAGTTGATGTTGAATCAAGCAAGGTAGAAGTTGTGTTATATTGGAAGCAACCAAAGTTCATTATTTAGATTCGAAGTTCTGGAAATGGCAAGATATTATCGCTGGTTCATAGGAGGGTTTTCGACAACAGCTAGACCTCTTATGCGATTGTTGAAGAGAAAAGGTTGCGTGGACGCCAGAGTGCGGAAGGAGTTTTCGGATGTTGAAGAAGCGGTTAACATCAACACCTGTGTTAGTATTACCAGCTATGCGGAGCAGTTTTTGACATATATGGTGATGCTTCTAGACATGATTTGGGATGCGAATCGACGTAAAATGGCAAGGTTGTTGCCTATGCGATGAGGCAATTGAGACAGCATGAGGAGAATTACCCTACCCATGACTTGGATTTAGCTATCGTAGTGCACGATTTGGAAATATGGTGTCACTATCTCAACGAAAATAGATGTGAATCACAAGAGTCTAAATTATATATTTACTCAGTCAGACCTTAATATGGAACGAAGAAAATGGCTGGAAATAATCAGAGATTCTAGTGTCGTAATCCATGGGCATTCTAGTAAGGCCAATGTGGTAGTCGACGTTTGAGTTACGAGGCTGCATGCAGTGCAAATATGTTGATAATGAGCGATCAACCAAAGTTGAGCAAGGAATTTGAGAGGCTGAAATTAGAAGTCATTCCACAAAGTTTCATAACTGCTTTGGAAGTAAAATCAACACTAGAAGATCAGATCACAAAAAGTTCGAAGGGTGATGAAATACAAAATCAAGTCAAAGAAAGAAGAAGGCTTAGCTAAGGAGTAGAATTTGAATAATGAGGACACTATGTGATTTTAAGGTCGAACCCATGTACCGAACAGGGAGGAGCTCAAGCAATTGATTCTTAAGGAAGCTTATGATTCCAAGTATTCAATTCATCTAGAAAATGCCAGGATGCAATAGGATCTAGAGGAAAAAACAAAATTTGGTGGCCTAAGGTGAAGAGCGAAGCTATTGGATATGATACTCGATGTAATGTGTTAGAGAATAAAGGCAATGCATTAGAAACCTAAAGGTTCGTTGCAATCATTGTAGATCCCTGAGTGGAAATGGGAGGCAAATCCTTAAAAGGATCCCTAGTGTGAATTGACCATAAAGGATACGAATTCGGAGGAATCGTTATTGATTGATTTACCAAAGTTGCTCATTTCATATCACTGAAGACTACGTATTCAAAAGATCGTTTGGCAGATCTGTATGTGTCAAGGATTGAGTGACTGCATAAGTGCCCAAGAAGATTGTGTCCGATAGAGGTATCCAATTCATCTCGAGGTTTTAGAACAAGTTACATGAAGCAATGAGAACCCGCTTGAATTTCAGTACAGTTATCATCCGCATACCGATAGTCAAACAGAAAGAGTTAATTAGATTCCAGCGGATATGTGAGAGCTTGTGCGTTAGCTTACGCCACGTCTTGGGATAAATGCTTGCCATATGCAGAGTTTAGTTAAAACAATAGTTACCAAGCTAGTTTGCAGATGTCACCATTTGAAGCCTTATATGGTCGTGCCTGTCGTACCCCGTTAAATTGGAATGGAATGGGGGAGCATTCAGTGTTTGGGCCTGAGATTCTCAGGGAGGCCGAAGAACAAGTTGTCATGATCAGGGAAAGGCTCAAAACAGCACAGTCAAGGTAGAAGAGCTACGCCGACAATCGCCGTCGTGATTTGAGTTTTGAACCCAATGATTTCGTGTATCTCAGAGTCACGCCCCTCAAAGGTGTAAAAAGATTTCATGCCAAAGGGAAGCTTGCACCTAGGTTTGTTGGATCGTTCAAAATTCTGAGCCATCGAGGAGAGGTTGCGTATCAGTTGGAGTTACTATAGTCATTGGCAGGAGTGCATGGCGTGTTTCATGTGTCGCAGCTCAAGAAGTGCCTTAGAGTGCCAGCAGAGCAGATGCCGTTAGGAGCTACCGAGTCGCAAGAAGACCTGACCTACAAGGAGCAGCCAATCAAGATTCTGGATGTGATGAGCGCAGAACCAGAAACAAGTTTGTTTTCTTTTGTTCAACAGAGCAATCACTCAGAGAGCGAAACAACCTGGGAGCGCGAAGAGGACCAGAAGGCAGAATTCCCAAACCTATTCTCTAGACAGCCCTGAATCTCGGGGTTGAGATTCTGTTAAGGGGGGAGGTTTGTAACATCCCAAATTTTGGCTTTTTATTTAGTTAATAGTGTTTTGTTGCTATTTGTGCTTTTTGTGAATTTTCTGGAGTTTATTGGAATTATTTTAAAGTAAGTATATTGCCCTTTTGTCAAAAACTAATTATATGTAGCTAATCTTAAAATAAAGTTTTACCAAAAATATTTTATTTGAGTCCAGAATGTCTCAAAGTATTTTTGAGAATTTTCTTGGAATTTTCCTGGTAATATAATTGCCTAAAATAAATCAAAACTATTTTCAGATTTATTTTAAAAGAAAACCCGAGTAACTCGCTAGAATAGTGTTGGCCGAGCCCAACTCAGGTGCGCCGGCTTGTGTAATCAGGCGCCCGTTTGCCCCAGATTCGAAGATTCATTGCAGCCGTCGGATCTTCATCGGACGATCTTCGCTGCCGTAGTAAATAAACCCTAAGCAAAGAGCGATTGTTGGATCGAGAGTGATCGGCTGAGGTTAGTCGCGACAGTAAAAGGCTCCATCCAATCGCCGCCGTTAGATGCCGTTTCCAATCTAGATTGTGCCACGTTATGGAGTATCGCGACCTTTGATCGAGGATCGGACGGCGGGGAGTCGTTCGTCTCCAATACGCCGTCGGAGTCCGGATCCGAGCCGCCGCGCCGCCGAGTTCGGTTAGGGTTTCGATTTTCGCGCTGACGCCGAGGCTATAAATAGGGGGTGGGCATCTCGAGAATCCCCTTGAGCCACCGCATCTGTCGCCTCTTCTCTCGACGTTTGTGCCGCCGTAGTTCGTGTGCTAGAGCTCGCCGAAGTCCGCAAGGTTGTCGGAGAAGTTTCTTCGTTCTTCGGCAGTCATCGGAGCCTCTTCCGCCGCACCGACTCCAGATCCGAGTTCACCTCGTTGCACCGCGCCTGTTCCGTTGCTCCTCATCGCCGGAGTCCCGCCGTAGTGTCATATCCGTGGTCATCGTCCTCATGTCCGGCGACTTTGCGCCACCGCGTCACCATCGACAGAGCCGAGCATCGCCGATCGTTGGATCTTCTCCGGACCATTGAGATCAAGCCACGTCGTCGTTCGGGAGCAGTATAACGCTCGGGTAAGCTGCCACCATCCGATCAGGGTTAGGCGTCTACGATTTTGCCACGTAAGGGTTTGATCGATAGCCGTTGGATCCATGCAAGCGCACCAGATCGCATCTTGGATCGAACCAATCGGGTGGCGACACGTGTCGGCTGATGTCACGCTTGCATCATCCGATGCACGTCACAGTGCCGTGGTTCACGGTGAACCGGCCGTACGGTGCATGGGTCCACGAAATAGTGCTGAGAGACATGTGTCAGTGCACGGTTGGTTCAGGTCAGGGCTGACGTCAGCATGACGTCATGATGACGCAATAAAGCAATTTTCCTTTTCAAAAATAAATCGGTTAATATTGATTTTTCCAATTTTCTGAATTTCTAGGATTTTGAATCTTCCGAGAGCTCGTTCTCCCTCATACAAACTCCGATTGAGGTGATTCAAATTTCTAAAAATTTGTAAAATTGAGATCTATCCAGTGTTGGTTTTTGTTTGATTTTTAGAGTTCATTTGCTCTCTATTTTGGGTGTTTATTTGCTTTTCCTTTTCGATTCGCGTAGACGTTGAATTGTGTGAGGCTTCGGAGGAGGAATTAGCAACTCAAGATAAATTTCCAGAGCAGGACCAAGAGCTTAACTAAGGCAAGTTGTGCTTTGATCATGTTGAACCCATGTTTATAAAATTGCTACTTTGTTTTACCATATTGCATGATTATTCACGAGTATAAATGATTTCAATCTAATTTGGGATTTAGATAACATACCTGTTGATTTACACCCTACCTTGTCATTTGTATGCCATGATCTATTGTCACCTTAGATTGGTTTACTATAGTTGATCAATAATAAAATCAACATGGGATGGTTAGATCGGTTTAGATTGCTTAGCTATGCCACGTCATCACATGTACTCGAATCATTGATAAATAATCTTGACTAATGGAATATGGAACAATGTTATGAATGTGTGTGTCATGTGTGGTCACACGATGAGATTGAGTTGTTGTGGCGATGGATGTCACGCAACGATATTGAATTGTTGATGGCACGTGGTGCTTGGTAATCAACTGGGTTGGTTATGATTTAGATCGGAGCAAGTGGCAAGGGCAAGTGTGCCTGGGTGGGCCCGATGGGCAAAGGGTATGTGCAAGTCTTGCTTTGATCAACTCTAAGGACTTAACCTTGCAAGCCTTTGACCTGAGTCAATCATGCAACCACATGTCTGTTATGGGGCAGCCTAGCTGACTAATTTGCAATGTCTTAGCTTTGGTACTACTAGTGGTGGTGAGGTTCACCCTTTTTAATGAACTTAGATGGTGCAAGAGGGGGGCCCTGTTGTGGTAACTAGTCCCTTCAGTGTTGAAACCTTAGCGGGTGGTACCGAGTTAAGACAGAGTATTGTAAAGGCTTTGTCATGATTCTCTGCCGGCACACCAAAGGAAGTGTGCTAAATGGCCAGGCACAAAAAGATTATCATGTCGTGTGGATAAAGTGCATAACCTCTGCAGAGTGTCAATCTATTCGAATAGCCGTGCTCACGGTATTGAGCATAGCTCGGGAATTACAGTCAAGGGTTAGACTTTTGTAAAATAAAAACTTGGGATGGATGGCATGTTGCTATGGGAGGTTGAATCTTGACTTAGGATGAGAAACTTGGTTTACTTGAGAACCGCTGAATCTATCTATTATTGTTATTTGTTTTATTTCTGTTTTTTCAATCTATATATTGTACTTGTTCATAAATGCTGCTTTATTGCCAATAGCCATTGTTAGCCATTCCTTTGGAATAAGCCTTGCATATAGTTATGTTAGAATTGCATTCTGTGCACAACCAGTGCTGAAGAAGGTGTACCATGAAGGGACGAATGTTTAGCGTGCGAGCCTTGTCAGTTGCCTGTGGTATACTGAGGGGTTACCTACGTCTTCATTCTGCTGCAGTTTAATTTGTTGTTTAGCCTTGCGAGGCAAGGTCACGTAAGTTGACCATAAGGTCATTCAACTAGTAATATTTAGTATATAATGTCTTTTATCTTATTCCCGCTGTGTATGATTGTGATATTCACTAATGTTGAGCCTGTGTGCACTAGCGTGATCCTGGACTAGTGCAGTATACACAGAGGGTCCGAATTTGCATATTCGGGTCCCGACAACTCCCTACTTGATGGCATCATCAAGTAAAGAGTCAGGGGCTGCAAGTAACTCAGCACCTTTTTCCTATTTCCTGGTCGATACAATTATTGAGCAGGGAGCTGTAGCACAGTTTCTTTATTGTCTCTTGTATACAATTCTTTAATTTCTTCTACATGTAAATTTTTTGCACGCAATTGCTTGATCACGTACTTAGCATGTTAGTAAACAAAACCAAAGCTTGCCCATGACTGAACCCAACGACGAGCAATTTTATCCTACGCACATATGAGCACCAGATTGCAGACATCTAAGGCTCAGCGGTCGATGGGAGATGACGCCTCTAGTCGGCTCTACATGTGCTGCTCGGCAAGTTCATATTTGCTACAAAGTCTGAGTCATATGATCGATGAGGACTTGGAAAAATCATGTAGTTTCAATTCGACTTAATTAACATTTATGTTATGTACGGCCTCTCCGAGTGTAAGCTCAGGGGACTTAGCTATTTGATGAAATTTTTTTAACCTTGTGTGTAGATACAATTAGCGGCAAAGCTGGTTACTGAGAGTCTATGAGTGCTAAGTTGGATTTGCACCAACTTGTTTACTTTATTTCATCGACATGGAAATAGCAGGCAAAACATGATAGAAAAGCAAATCAATTAGTATTGTTATTAAAGATGCAGTGGCAGCATTACAATCGGCATGGTCAGGCCTAAAGAACTCTAGCTGGCATCATCAACGTCGCTAGTAAGAGATAGCTCCAGCTGGGCCACGAACCTCTCCGCAAGGTCTCCGAAGGACTCAATGTGATCGGTACCTTCGCTCTCCTCACATGCGAATCCTTCATCCACAATCGAGAGGTCCAAGCCAGGATGGTGGCTCTTCACCAGGCCAAGCACATGGGAAGTCGTAAGTTGTGCAGATGAAGTCATATGCTCGAGTGTCTCCAACTGCAGAGTGACAAGTGCTGCATATACTGCAGCCTTTTCAACATCGACTACCTTCCGGTCTGCTTCTGCCTTGTCCCAACTAACTTTGTCCTTGAGCCACGTAGCATTGACGACAGTCTTTTCGGCCTTTAACTTCTTTGCCTCCACCTTCAGCTTCTTTGCCTCCGCCTTTAGACTCTTCGCCTCTGCACTCAGCTTTTTCACCTCACACTTCTGCTTCTTGGCCTCAACTTTGGCAGTTTTCAGCTTGGCCCTGAGGGCCGTTAGTTTGGTGCTTTTCATCTTGAGCACTTGCTAGCCGGAAGCCATGAGCCACTCATTTTATTGATGGGCTTGCTCATAGAAGGCCTCAACTTTGTGCAACGTATCCGTTACACGCTAAAAAAAGTCATGGGGCATAAAAAAAGTGAAGCAGAGGATAAGGCAGAGTGTGGAAAATGATTTGGTGTAAATCACATACCTGAAGCTGGGGCTTTAGGACAGACCAATATTCTAGAGATGCTTGAGGAGTTGGAGGAGGTGGAACTATTATTATGGCTGGAGCTGCCGGAGAGGGGGCTAGGATGACAGCGACCGTGCCAAAGGACGACAAGGCAGTGGTGGCAATATCATCGACATCACCGCTGGATGCACCTTTCCTGCAAGAGATTCTTTACGTGACATCTCCGAAAGAAGAAGAAAGAATTATGAGGAAAGAGAAGTATCTTACTTCGCCAGCTAAAACTTCGCCTTCACATTCTTCTTCTGTGTAGCTGTCTTCATCATGACTGGTCTGGTCCCAGCTGCTGGCTTCTCGCTCGGCCTAACCGGTCAAGGCGATGGCGCCAGTGGATCAGTGACCAATGGTGAAGCCTGCACACAGATGGTTGCTGTGAACAAAATGCCTGTTGCCAACGAATTTAGCAAGCACTACTCGATGGTGGTCTTACCTACTTGACCATTCTGGTTGATGGAGAACCTATTCGAGGAGACGTCTGTGGGGGAGTCGCCAATCTCTGCACATTGGCTCCCCAGGCAGCCCGCTAGTCCTCCAACATCTACTGGATTACGTCTGAAGCAATCTCATAGCATCCAAGCGAGCGATTGAAGATCATCTGGTTGGATGGTCTCGCTGATGAGGTCTGAGGTTGTTTGGCTGGTCAATGGGGTGCTAGAGATACTGACCTCCTCGCTTGAGGAGACTTGGCTGCCTCTTGCTCTAGAATCGCTTCACCCTCACTGGGGTCGATGACAAGCGCTGTATCATTCAAGGGAAGAACGACACTAACGGGAGCAGAGCCCGGTGCTTGATCATCATCTTGAGTCGGCTCATCATCCAGGCCAATGACTCTCTCGAATTGCCCTTTTTTATCATCGAACTTGGCCTCCTGAGGATATGCTGGGTTAAAGAAGATGATGGGTGCACGAATGAGGCATTACAAGCCATAATTTAGTACTCGCCTCTAGCCGAGGATTGGCCAGCGAATACGCCTTGATGCTACAAGGGCCAGGTTCTGAGCCCTGGAACATCTCGGTCAACCTGGAGGAGTCGTTCGCATCTGACAGAATTAGCAAAAAGCAAGTCAATTCGCTACTCATCGACTGAAACAACAAAGTACTACTAGTGCTTACTTCCAGGATTATCCCTGGTGGCATCATTGACTTCGGAGTAGTCCCAGTTCAAGTGATCCTGGCACTTTAGCAAACTCGATTGGCATGTCATGAAGTCTCTGGCAACATGCCACCCTGTCAATCCTTTCTTCCCAAGCTCCTCGATCTTCTAAGCATAATGCGCGTTGCGAGAGGTCAAAGGAGGAACTTTCATCTAGAGGTCAATCAGATTAAGGAGGAGTGGTCGATAGGCTAGATGGAAGTTCACGTGTTCGAAGAGGTGATGTAAAACTACTGCTTTTTTCAATCTGATTGCTAGGAAGAAGTAACGAGAACAAGGATATACAAGCTAGAAACTCCGCTGCAAAGGTGGAAACTAGCACCCCCAACAACATCATTTTTAATCTCTCTCTTCAGATTGTAGAAGTGACAACATAGATTGAGGCTGAGCTTGATACCTAGAAAGACCTCACAAATGTAGACAAACATGCTGAGCATCATAATCGAATTGGGGATCAGGTGGAAAAGCTTGATCTAATAAAAATCCAAAATGTCGAGCAAGAATTGGGAAGGGAAAAACTGAGTCCGTAGTAGAAGAAAGCCTCGAACACAACGGTCTCACCCTCATCCTTGGGGGTGGGATATAACTCACCGAGTGACAGACTCCAGTGGAAGAACTCCCGAGGAGGAATGAAGCTATCTTTCTCCAATTCGGCGAGACACTTCTCCATCATCATCGACTTCTGCCACACCTTTTGGAAGGTCTCATCATCAAAGACCGCTTTGGCCGTCCCAGTTTCCTTCTTCGGTGGTGGAACAACTCCGGCACTAGCGGAAGGGTTGATTGCCATTAAGAAAGCTGTAGGATGGATTCCTCAAATGTGGAGGCGCTAGAGCTTAAGGAGTGTGACAGAGGTTTTGAGAATAAGGCTAGAGGCAAAAAGCAGGGAATGGTTACAATTTTAGATCTAGAAACTTATAAACCAAAACCCCCTTCATGCGAACGGTTCACTCCTTGTTGTACGGTGCCTTAATCAGCAAGAAAAGTGGGATGATGGTGTTGCACAGGTTGTGGCGTTGCAGACAATAGCAATAAATGCTCAACTGCCAACATTTAGAATTTCTGATTTTTGTTCTAACTCTGCTCAGAGTCGAGTCGATGAGTCGACATCGAGTAATATGTGGTTACCCTAAGAACTCGAGTTGGGCTGGCAGCAGGGCACTCAACCCAGCACATTCCTACTCGATACTTAGTGATTCCTGGCCTACTCGAGTCGTTCAACCACAAGTAGGTGAAGCATTACTCGACTAAGCCAGAGCTTGGCAATAATTGACCGGCACTTAAACGAACCCTCCACTAAGCAGAGTTCGGGGGTTACTATCGAATATCTAAATATGGGGTATAAGCATGCACCGAAAACTCAAAGACTATACCATTATGCTCAAGAAAGTATCTGGAAACTCTGGATATCACGGGCCCAATTCTGTGGGATAAGATATACATGGAGAGGGTATCTCCATACAGGGAAGGACTCGGTTGTTTTCTCATCACGAGGAAAAAAACTCAAGTACACCTGATATCTAGGGAAGTTTGGATACGCTGCGAAGATCATGCGATGATGGAATCCTCATCGGTTGCAATCTAATATCACAAACCGACTACAACTCGAGTTGAGGCAAGGCTACCTCGACTCGACTATATAAGGACGAGAGTTGGCATCCCTAGGGAAGTTAGTAATTCTCAGACTACAAGTCATCCAAAGCTAGACAAGTGAGAAGACCTTTTAAGCAGAGCATCCAAAAACTGGTGAACTACGTTTCGTCCCAAGTTCAATCTTCATTGTAATTAGAGCTAGGCGTTCTGCTTTATACTCTATTCATTGAGTCCATACATCATCCACACAGGAGTAGGGTATTATTCCATCGGGAGGCCTGAACTTGTCTACATTGTGTGCCTCCAATTTCATGCGTGACTTTACTAATTCAAAGGTACCCGAAGCTATAAGTTTATTGTCGATTTCTAACCTTCAACAAGAGTGTAAACTCTGCTAATCACTTTCTTTAAAATTTAAACATGTTTGAAACAAGGCATCTATACATATGAGTCAGATTCTAAATCTTTCACTCGATCTCGTGGCATAAAAATGAAGCACTTTCATCACACTAAAAGTTGCAGATGTATACAACCATTAATATCTCAACGATGAACACACAAACTTAAGCCCTACTCAGTGCTCAATACCTTAAAAGTCAAAACATCAACATATGCATATCTAACCATAATGCACTCAGATGAGGTCTCTACGATTTTTGCCATTGAGTCACAGATGGATGCCTAACACAAACATGCATATACACCCTATCAAGCATGCTTATACAACCCACATGTTCCATTTCCATTAGTCAAACCAAGAACAAATATTTCAATGTTTTATCTTGCAAGTTCATAATGTTGTCAGCATGCGCAAGAACCATAGCATCTAGATATCTAGTCTAATAAAAAAAGGTATTAAAGGGATCTTATTGATGTGGGCACGTAGTTGCCATAAGAGGGGGGTTAAAGACCCTAGCCAATGGTGTCAGTATCAGTGTTAGGTCGACGAAGAAACCATGGGGGTCCAGAGGGGGAGCTCTCAGCACTGTGGTTTCGAGGAGGGCAAGGAGGCCATCGGCTTCGGTGCGCATGTTCGGTTGGAGCCATGTAGTGGTAACCTAGGAGGGAAAAATAGGGTTTAGTTACGGATAAGCATAGAAGAAGAAAAAGGAGGAGTGAGGAAGGAAGGGGAGGTTGATACTCAATTTGTGGGTAGATGGAGTGGAGGTGGTGAAACCCTAGATCCGCTAGATCCGAGTGGCCCTCGGGTGGAAGATGGCAGCCGGTGGTTACACCCGGCGTGAGAGAGAGAGAGAGAGCTCAAGGGCACGAGAGTAAGGGAGGTAGTGTTCGGGGCCATGGGGGCCGAGGATAGGTGGAAGGGAGGAGCCAAGAAGGCGGCTCTTGGGTGTGTCTGCGCATGGAGGAAGAGAGGCGGCGACGTGCAAGGGGAAGAATGGCGTTCGGCGGTGGCGTGGAAAGGATTGGGTGTGGCAGCTATTTGGATGACAGAGAGACGGAGTGAGGGTTCAATTAGGGTTAGATAGAAATTGATCAGGCCGATTGGGCCATTTGGGTCAATCTGGCCAAGGAGAAGAAGGGCTGGCTTGGGCCGGCCTGACAGGAGGAAAAATAATATAATAATAGTAAATAGATCGATAAATGACTAGATAGATAAAGAGATAAATGAATAAATAAATAATTAGATAAAAAATAATAATAAAATAATATTAGTGTTTATATGAAAAATACATGTAGTAGAAAGCAAATCCAAAATTTATTTCTTGTTTTTCTCTTCTCTAAATTAATTTATGATCTAACTTACCTAGTGATCATACACAATAAACCGATAAAACACCACATACCTCACCTCAAGCACATTAGTATATTGTTTCACAAATCACTTAATGTATAAGTTCACATTAAAAATTACACTTAATTTGAGTAGTATAAATATTAAAAGTTTGGTACTTTTAGGAAATCTCCCTAATAACCTCAAGGGGTAGCTAGAGCCATTCCTTTGTGGACAACTCTGTGATCACCCTTCCAGGCAAGTCACCCTTCGACCATGTCTTGTGAACTGGTTTTGTGGCTTGAGTTGTTTGAAATTCTTACATTCATCCCAAAATATTAATTTCTAAAAGAAATTAAAACATGTGAAGTGGATCAGCTAGATCCACTAGTATAACCATAACCCTGGTAGGGATTGTGGAGTAATTGGTGGGTGGAGGAGTTCAGGGTGTGAACAACCTCGGTTGGGTAGTTGGGGAAAGTCAGAGCTCCTCCACAAAGGATATCATTTAAGGTCAAAACCAAACTGGTGCTTATTTCAAAAACAGCGCAAATCATGCTGACCAAAACACCTGGTATGGGACAGGCTAAACTAAGTAACCAACAAGTAGCTGTCCCTGCCAAGGGTGAGAAAGGTGACTGTGCCATAGAGGGGCAGTCACCCTAGGGCGAGACATCAGGGGAGGAGTCTCGACCCACGTGCCTTTGGTAAGGCGAGGCGGTATGGTAAAGGTCAGAGTATGGTTGGCCAAATGTTCTATTTTCTTGGGTTATTAGTGTGTCTAAGGAAGCACATTGTTTGAACAATAAGCCAAGTGATGTTGTGGGCAAAGCAGTACACCTCTGATCAAAGTAAAATGTGATATCACTCCTAGATTCTAGGTTTGGAAGTGCATTGTGTGGGTTTTCCTCTAACACAGGATGTAAGACCCCACATTGTCTTGCAGTCAGTAGATTTAAAAGTTAAAACTTTACTCTTTCTAACAAATGGGTAAAAGGGTACTTTCAATAAAGTACTACTTTTGTATAATGGCATAGTGGCCAAAAAAGTATATGTATGTATATATACTCATGCATAAATTTTTAGTGGCTTACTGAGTACTGGAGTACTCAGCCTTGCTTTTGTTGTTGCTTTTCAGAGCCTGCTGAGTCCACCAACCCAAATGAGGTAGGTGATTTTCTTGATGACATGAATTACTATGATGATGCTGATATTATTGTGGGGGGCTATGGCTATGAGGAAGCAAACGACCAAGACCTAGCGAATAATATACCATCAGGAGGGAGTCTCTTAGAATAATATTGTAATATTTGGCAGGTGGTGTAGTAATCATTGTAGCCGGACCTAAGACGATACTATAAGCATTTTAAGAATAATTCCTGAGTACTATTCAGAGGAAGTTCCTATTCATACATGTATTGTTTTTCTTAGCTGATCCTGGCGCACTCTGCTCTGTAATGTTTCCACTAGTTCTGACCTGGTCAGGCAAAGTGGGGGCATCACACCGTACTAGTGCTGAATACATCAATAGCGTCTCTATTTTTAGAAGAGTTGCAAGGAGGATATGTTTAAAAAGAGGGAGGCAATTTATGTCTTGTCCATGCATTGACTGCGAGAATTTGAAAATATTTCAAAACTCAGTGCAGATCGAAGCACACCTAATCCTAAGGGGTTTCAAAAGGGAGTATACATATTGGAGTAGTCACGGTGAAGAGTAGATTATAGAGGAAGCAAGCAGTATTAATATCGTCGAAGAAGTCAACGATATGTTAGATGATATCTATTATGCTTCCAATGAGGACAGGTTGTATGATGACAATCTGGATCATATGCTGTGCGATGCAGAAGGGAACCTTGATGACAGAGAGTATTCTAAATTCTGGGGCTTGATGGATGACTCGGAGAAACCTTTGTTCTCATGCTGCAAGTCAAAATACACAAGATTGTAAAACGTAATTGAACTGCTAAAATTGAAGGCAAGCACTGGTTGGTCTGACAACAGTTTCACGGCGTTGTCTGGTCTATTAACGAATATGCTTTCAGAGAGAAATGAGTTTTTGACAACCACCTACAAAGCAAAGAAGGTTCTTTGTCCACTGGAAATGAAAGTAGAAAGAATGAAGACGGTTCAACTCTAAGGCCTTTAAGCGGGAGAGTTGTTCATGATGTGGTTAAGGATTTGGATGTTGTGCATAGAAAGAGATGTAAATCGAGGACCAGTGAGAAGAGCATGTGGAAGAAGAGATCAATATTTTAGGGCATACCTTATTGGGAGCACCTAGAATTTCACCATTGCATCGATATCATGCATGTAGAGAAGAATGTCTGTGATAGCTTGATTGGTCTCTTGCTGAACATTAAGGGCAAAACAAAGGATGGTATTAGTGCATGACTTAACTTGGTAGATATGGGCATAAGACCTGAGTTAGCACTAAAAGAGACAGATAAAGTCTGAATGTACTGCGAACCTACTTGTTACACTCTGTCCAAGGCTGAGAGAATTGAATTATGCCAGTGCTTGCATTGTGTGAAAGTACGTCTGGTTACTCCTCCAACATGAAGAGACTTGTTTCAATGCAAGATTTGAAATTAACTAGCTTAAAGCCTCATGATTACCATGTGTTGATGACACAGATACTCCCTGTCGCAATTAGAAGTATTTTGCTGATCAAAGTCTAGGAAACAATCATGAGTCTTTGTTATTTCTTTAACACAATTGCTCAGAAGGTCATCGATCCCAAAGGACTAGATGCTCTGCAGGCTAAGGTGGTGATGAATCTATGTATTTTGAGATGTATTTTTCTCCGTCATTTTTCGATATTATGGTCCATCTCATTGTTCACCTTGTGAGAGAGATAAAGATGTGCGGGTCCATATTTCTACGTAGCTTGTACCGTTCGAGAGATATATAGGAATTCTCAAGTCCTACGTGCGGAATCGATCTTAGCAGGAGGGTAGCATTGTTGAAGGTCATGCAACCAAAGAGGACGTCGCATTCTGCATTGATTACATGGATCAGAGTTGAACCGATAGGTGTGTCTCTGTCAGGACTCGAATCTACAAATCTGAACCCTTTGTGTATTCAGCACTAGTCCAGGATCACTCTAGTGCACACAGGCTCAACATAGATGAGTGTCACAATCATACTCAACAATATATTAATAAAGACTTCATCAAATTGAATATAACTATTGTACAACTTTATGGTCCACCTTACATGATTATGCCTCACAGGACTAAGACAAAAATAAATAAACTGTAGTGAAAATAAATTTATTCGTAGTAACTCTTCCAATTGCCATAGGCATCTGACAAGATTCACACTCTAGTTTCCTCTTCTTCCTGAAATTCCTCCTCAAAAGCAGGCGTAGCCTCCACTCCAACTGGTGATGTTTTGTTGCAAGGGGTGAGTACATAAAGCACTAAACAAGTTATGCACAAAATGCAAGTCTAATATACTATATGCATGGATTTTTACAAAGGAATGGCTGACATGGTTAATTTGCAATAAAATAGCATTTGTCAAAGGAGAACATAAATAGATTGTAAAGACAGTAGAACAAACAATAACGATAATAAAATTTTTAGTTGATTCACAAATAAACCAACTCATAACCTTAAATCCTATTCCAACTTCCATAGGCATACAACCTCCATTTCCACATTTATTTTAATAAAATCTAACCCTTAACTATAATCACCGAGCAATACTCAATACCGTGAGCACGACTATTCAAATAGGTTTGACACTATACAGAGGTTATACACATTACCCACAAGATGCAATTATACACCACAAAGGTGAGTGATTATAACAAAGACTTTCTAATGTTTTGTCTAAACCCAGTACTTGCGCCATGTGAGTTTACCCATGCAGTCGGGGCTCACACCACTACGACAATGCCAAAGCCTAGACATAACAAATTAATTAGTTAGGTCTGTCCCATACCAAACTTGTGCCTATATGAATGACTCAGTTCGAATGTTTGCAAGGCTAAATCCTTAATTAACCAAGGCAAGACTAACAAAAAACTCACCATAACCATGAACCATCAAATACCATCAAAACAATGCGATCGTCCAAGCGTCACATTGGCCCACCATAAATTCTTGCTACTTGCCTTAATCTAAATCATTTTACCACCCTAGTTGTTTTTACCATGCACCACGTGCCATCAACAACAACAACATTGTGTGACAATACCTGACACACAAGGTAATAAACATGTTCCATAATCATTAAGTAAGATTAACCTTTTTACATAAAATGATGACATGTTGCATGGCAACGCATACTACATGCATTCTAACTACCCATATTGGCAATTATAGCTACCAACTAATATAAAACTATTCTAGGGTGACAAATGAATTACGATATACAATATGGCAAGGTGAATGTATAATAAAGTGGACAAATAACTAATCCCAACATAAAAGAAACAAGTGATAATTGAATTAGGATGCAATTCTTTAAAACAATATAATGTTTAAAACATGGGTTCAACATGATCAAAGCATATCTTGCCTTCAAAGAGCTCTGGATCCTGCTCTGGACATTTACCTTGTGCTGGCTCCTCGATCACGAACTCACCGGGCACCTCAACGTCTACACAAAATGAGCGAGCAAGTAATAAATACCAAAAATAGAGAGAAAAATTAACTCCAAAAATTAAATAAAATTTACCAATAATAGAAGTCAATTTTATAAATTTTAAAAAACTGGAATCACCTCAATCAAAGTTTGTATGAGGGAGAATGAGCTAAACAAAGTTTGAAATAAAAGAAAAATTAGAAAGTAGAAAAATCTGAATTAAAGGAATTATTTTTGTACTGAAAATAGCATTTTGACGTCATGTTGATGTCATTGGACACATGGCCTAACCTTGGCTTAACATGTGGCACAACCAGAGCGCAACACGTGTGCATCCGCATGGACTCGATCTATGGCTCAGCTTAGGTTCATGGTGGAATCGGTGCACCGTGCTGGTGTGCCGACTGACACAAGTGTGATGCTGGCAGGGACACATGGTGAAGCATGGAACTGTCCACATTGTGCTAATGCGGTGGCGACACGCGGCGGCATCGCAATTGTTCAGATCCAATCGGATAGCGACGACTACGGGCAGAGCCAAAACATCAGAGCAACGTGGCTGGCCCAGTGGGTGATGCGTGGCTTACGATCTGACCACCCATTATGAAGCCGATGGTCACGATCACACAAGGCAGATGAACCAGTGTGGTGTAGCTCTAACACGGGCTTGACGCATGGTGAAAACATAGCTGTCCATCCACGATCCTACGGCGGCGGGGTGGTGAAGCGGCAGTGTGAGGCTTACCACAGAGGTGACACGTGGTAGGACCCTAACCTTGTGATCACGATCAGATGGTTGTGCAAGCAAGCAGCGCAAGGGGATGACGCGGCTGCCCTGGTGGGCGATGTGTGGATGAAATCTAGTGGTGCTAACTATATCTAGCAACTAAAAGAGTTCACGGGCGATGGCGATGGGACGACGGTGCTGGTTCACTAAAGTTGAAGACGAAGAGAATCATCACGGCACTATGGGGCTCTCTAGCAACGTTATCACTTGCCCTAGACACCTCTCGATGTGATGAACCCAAAGGCACCAACGGCGATGACGGAGATGGCTCAACAATGGTGGAAACATGCAAAAACGGCGGTGGTAGAGGCAATGAACTCCAACGAACTCGACTAGGAAAACTACAGCACCTCGACGTGCAAGCTTGGAGCAGCAGGTGCGGTGTGTGGTGAGGAAAATGAGGGTGGTGGCGGTGCATTAAATAGTAGCTTGGGGATGCGTGAACGGCGTGGACACGGAGTTCAGAGTTCATGGGATTATGGCGGCATGGCGGATTTGGTTGAAGCTATTGTGGCGTAATCATGGACTTCCACACAGATCTGATCGGGCGATCGACAACACACAATGACGCGAGAGAGCTCAGCCATTGGATCAAGATACAATAGTTGCAACCTTTAGGGTTAGAGTTTAAGGCGGAACAGGCTGATGCGAGCTGCAGCTTGGTTGGCGGTGTGGGGAAAATAGGTCAGACCGACAGGTTTCGGCCCAAACACTATTCGCAGCACTTTCTAAAGATTTTTGAATAAAATAAATACCTAAAATTCAAGTAAGCCAAATAAAATAGCAAAAATATCAGAAAAATTTAAGAAAATATTCCAAAAATATTTTAAGGCATTTAGAATACAATAAAATATTTCCAACAAAAGTTTATGTAAACCTTAACAACAAATAAATAAAAGATGATAAGAGGCTTAAATCAATAAATGCAAAAATAAATTAAATAAAATCTAGAAAATTTATAAAAACATAAATTGCATATTAAATCCACAAAATGCAAAATTTGGGTTGTTACAGCCTTGATCTTGCCATGAGGGGTGGCTCCACGGTATTAGAACCATTGGAAGGAAGGCAATCACACATATTCCGGTTGTGTTTACTCTAGCCTATTTCATGGTTTTACAACACATGGTTGTAGTACCCCCATATATCGACAAGCACTTATTACAACAAGAGAATCTAGTGTGGCAGGAGTCTTAGATCATGAGATAGCACAACCTTCAGTTCAACAAATGGTTGAAGGCGACCCATCATTAGGAGCTTGTCACATGATATGTTGACATGGTTGGTAAAAGGGTCCACATTTACAGTTGTGAAAAGGAAATGACACAACTTAAATGGGTACATATTTTACACAAGAGATCAGGATATGACAAGTACAAACCAGAACAGAGGTGTCTGCATAGATGTGTTCAATACCGCTACGTCGATGAGGAGCTCTTACTATGGGTTTATAGAGGAGATTTTGGAAGGTAAGAGTTCAAGTCCTTATTTGCTTAGATAATTGTGTAATTCAACTAGTGATTAATTAACCCTAGTGTAGTAAAGGTAGGAGATTAATATCTAGCAGTCCTACACCTTGTGGTGAGGAGGCTGAAGGTCTAACCTTTAGCCGTCCGACACCTGAGAGCACTCTATCATTCAAAGTACATTCTTAAATACCATATTTTGAGTGTATGAGATCATTACGCCAATTTCATTTGAATTCAATTTCAATATCCAAATATGAATGTGTGTATACATATATGTGTGTACATAGCTAAGTTCAAATAGAAATAGGGCTTAAGGTTAGGAATTAATGCTCCAGGATGCATGGTCCGTGGCATGGTTGGACGCTTGGATCCAAGCGTGCTCGAGCACGAGGTCTTGAGGAGTTCTTATTGCTCGAACACTAAGTTTATTTTATCATACCTTTTATTTTATTCTTTTGATCATTGTCTTTATGTTTGTTTATAGGTTAGACACGACTCGAATATGCAGTCTTGAGGGGTTCTGGGTGCCCGGACACTCAGTTTCTTTTCGTTGTTCTTCTTCTTTTATGATTAGATAGATATTTATGAAATGAAGTGGCGAAAGAGAGCGGAGCGATCTAATCTCTTGTTCTGAAGAATAAGAAGCACTTTTGAACCATAATATATGCAGTGAACAAAATACCTCTTATCTTGTAAATACAGTGCTGATAAAGACAACCGTCCAACCTAATCCTAAATAAAATTTAACTCTCTTAAATTGAGATCTAATTTAATTCCTATGCTTAAATTGTGAATGATTGATTACCAACTTGTCTGATCTTCGAAGACCTAACACAGTCTAGTTAAAAAGAAGATGGTGTCCTCTCATTCTTCACCGCCAAGTGGATGTGATGAGCTGATGAAAGAAGAACCAATTCACAGTCCAAGAAGAGCAAATAAAAGGCCTAAGGACCAATATACCATCATGACGGTCAATCTACAGGATAGGGGCCCTAATGTACCTTGGAAAGTAGCGATAGTATTCCGGACATTGTGCAAGATAGTTGGACGGGAACGAGTCCCCAACACCTATCCATCTCGGAAGTCGTTGACCGATGAGGAGCACAACAATCTAGTGACAAAAATGTTTGCATCGTTCGAGCTCCCAGCAAGCTCTGTGTGCCTAGTGTGACTGTATGCATTGCTAGTGGACGCAAAGTCGTGGTAGAATGTAACATCCCATCCCAGGAAAACGGCTCAGACCCACTCTGCACACTAAGTAGACCACACCTACATTGCAACCCGCTTACGCTTTCGTCCTCGCTTGGCGTAAAAGGATTAACCCGGGGTTGTAATGCTTCCTAGAGGTGGCTATTTAAGTTGGCCTCACTCACTCTTGGCTAGCAATGTGGGACCAAATCCCACCCTTGCTACCATGGTGGAGTAGCCACATGGCCATTTTTGGCCCATGGGCCTCACAACACTCCCACCCTCAAAGGACTCGACGTCCTCGTTGAGCGCCAACTTACCCTTGCGGGACATATGTATAGGATCGCCCCTGTTAGCCACGTCGGTGCGTCTAGTGCCGGCACATATGCCATGCCATGTGACCACTCCGGGCTCACATGCGCCATGCGCCATATGTCGCGCCCCTAGCCCCACAATGGCCGTGGCTGCGAGGGTCGGCTCGATACCAATTGTAACATCCCATCCCGGAAAGCGGCTCGGACCCTCTGCACTAAGTGGACCACACCTACATGCGCAACCCGCTTACGCTTCGTCCTCGCTTGGCGTAAAAGGATTAACCCGGGGTTGCAATGCTTCCTAGAGGTGGCTATTTAAGTTGGCCTCACTCACTCTTGGCTAGCAATGTGGGACCAAATCCCACCCTTGCTACCATGGTGGAGTAGCCACATGGCCATTTTTGGCCCATGGGCCTCACATAGAACTTCAAGAGCACACTTATCACAAATTACATCAAGCAGGAAAAGACTCGTTTCTCTAAGTATGGGTTCATTGATGAAGACGTTTGGCAAATATTTGTTGAGATAAAAATGACGAAAGAATTCGTAGCTCACAGTGAAGCGCACAAGGCCCTTTAGGCCAAGAACACTCACCCCCACAAACTCGGCACCACTAGGTACGCAGGTAAGAGTGTGCAATGGAGGAGAGAGGACGAGGAAGCAATCCTAACGAAGATGTCCCCGCTATTTGCCTCAAGTGTAGACACATTGCTCGAAACTAGTTAAGGGCACTTTTTGCGAGGATTGACTTCTTGATTCGAGAATCTGGTGAAGTTGAAAATTTTAGCTTCACCGATTCATGAAGTGGAGTGTGAGTACATTAAGAGTGTTTAGATAGATCATCTTGTTTACATTTTAGACTAAAAATATAAACTTAATTCACTTTATTTGAGCCTATAAGTTTCAGATTTCAGGTGAAGCTGGAATCTGAAGCTCTACCAAACAGGCCCTAAGAGTGATGACGAATTCCACTTCTTCGGGCATTGTGTCTTTCAGGAACACACAAATGAGGAAGTGTCCTGATGCCTGGTAAGATATCTATCGAAGGTTAGAATTTGACAATAAACTAATGATCACGGGTACCTTTAGTGTTAGAGTCAAGCACGAAGACAAGGCACACGATGTATACAGGTTCAGGCCCCCGGATGGAATAATACCCTACGTCCTGTGCGGATGATGTATGAAATTGGTGTATCGAGTACAAAGCGAGTTGTCTAGCCCTAAATACAATGAATATTGGATCTAAGCAATGGCTAAACTATAGCTGAAGGTTGATGAAGCGTGGTCCATCAGCTCCTGATTGCTCTACCTCTTGTAAAAGCACTCTAAAAGTCTTCCTCTAAAAGTCTTCTCCTGTTGAGGATACCTACCTACGGCCTCATATAGTCGGGGTGGCCCTGCCTCAAGTTGAGTTGTAGTCGGCTTGGGATACCATATCGTAGTTGATGAGGAGTCCATTGCCATGTCGATCTTCACAGCATATCCAAACTTCCCTGGATACCAGGCATACTCGAGTCATTTTCCTCATAATGGGAAAGTGATCGAGTCCTTTCTGATATGGAATTACCTTCTCTGCGTATATCTTATCCCATAAAATTAGGTCCGTGATATCCAGAGTTTCTATATGTCGCTAGAACATATTCTTCACGTATCCTACATATACTTATACCACATATTTAGATATTCGACAACATCAAAGTATCCAGTTTGCAATTACTCCATAACTTCATAATTATAAGTGAGATAACATCCCAGGCTTTTGCAGGAAGTGTTGAGTATATAATCTTTGCAAGTATATTATCAATGGTCTTGGAAAACAAGGAGCATCCGGGTCACACGTGAGACAAATGTGTTTTCATTCCCTCAAAATGAGGTTCTCATAGGACTCCAACAAGTATCGGAGTAGGAAAAGATCCAAATCCGAGCGAGAGGAATGGCCACTAGCAATCATTGAGGAAAGGGTTGATGAAAGGCTAAGAGAGCAATTCGATAATCAGATAAGAAGTCTTGAAGAAAGGATGGAGCAAAGGGTGGTTGCAGAGAGACACGCATGGACCACTCAAGCCCCATAAGCACTAACGCAATTCAACCCAACTAACCGTCAGAGTAGCTGCGCGTTCACCCCTGAGACATACATCGACGACACCAAATTTTCTATTAATGATGTAAAGGAAATATATACCTCTCGAATACTCTATAGATAGACCTATTGGACGTCTTAACTAATTGTGTACTGTTATGTAGCTGGCCACGCCATGCAATCTCCAAGTGAGGCTTGTCAATGGATCCATTCCCCTACAGGCTGCTTGGGGCGCACGTATCCATCTAGTCCAGGGGCGATTGTTCACTGTCACCCGATAGCACTGGGTTATGTGAAGGTGAATATCGATGGTATACATAAAATTTGCAAGGTCGTCATGCTGGAGATGCCTCCAAATAATGAGATAATGACACTTGGAGATGCCATTGACACATTCATCTAGTGCCCAAGAGAGACATCTCCATCAACTACCGTCCTCTACACTAGAGCTATATGTACAACATGAGCCACTTGCTACATCGAAGCTACTAGCACTACATTGGAGCCACGTACGACAAAGGCTGGTACTTCACTTTGGGCCCAATCATCTTCTGTGAAGATGACCTATGATATATGGCGAGGCAGTGTTAAGGGCAAATCAAATCTCATCCTTTGAAGACTCTATGGTGATAAGATTCCTTGAAGTGGATAACACTACTACAGAAATCATCATCACAGACGGTTCGTAAACGTCATCAGAGACGGTTTTGTGAACCGCCCGGTAACAATAAATGCGTGATGAAGGAGATCATCGAGCGGTTTCCACCGTCACGAGAAAATATATCTCACGAGGCGGTTCTATTAATAAACCGTCTATGAGATTTAATTATCACGAGCGGTTCTCATTTTAAACCGTCTGTGATAATTAAATATCACGAGACGGTTTCAAATCATAACCAAATCTGTGATCTGAACTTATCACATACGGTTTCAAATAAGAACCGTCTGTGTTGACCTTTTCCCACACCCAGGAGAACCTCCATTATTTATGTTGTTGTTGAAATTTCCATCAATATTTGGCCTACTTGATATTTACAAAGCACAACCGATTATAGATTTTGTAATTGAATATCTACACTTCCTATATGCATTGAGGCAGCGAGTTTATGCGTCGGGATAGACTTAAAATATAAACATTTGTAGCGCTTTTCTCCTTCTTATGATAATGTTGATGGAACTCGACTAATAAATCAACCAATACCCACCTTGACATGATGAGGTGGCGGCAACCACAGTGCCTTGATCGAACTGACACCTTGGAGTGTGTGATTTGTTTCATGCCATTGAAGTGGCCTTCGCGGCGTCACCATCGTGCCGCGGTGCGAGTGCGGACGACATGCTCTTCGCGGCGTCACCGTCGTGCCGCGGTGGGAGAACATGGTACTTTGAAAAAAATTGTAGATGTACTTCATAGATTACCATGTTCTCCCACGCAGGTAGCTGCACTTGACCATGACGCACGTGCTAGTTGATTTGTTGCGTAAATACCTAAGTAGATGAAAATTTCAACAACAAGCCATAAATAATGGAGGTTCTGAGGGTGTAGGAAAACATCTAGTTCAACAAGCAAGACATTGTTAAGTTGTTGCATTCAAGATAAGCAAATATGTATTAAGGATAATATCATGTGACAATACAACGAATCGTACAAACAAGAATAACCGCAAGTTTTTGACATATTTTCTGAATGAATACCATTTGACAATTGTACAACTCCAGAAGTTAGCGATCTGCGTGGAGCGTGCCTTTTTATTTATTACTTACGAAAGCGTGAAGTAACAAAGTCTCCCTCTAATGACGCTCAAATGGTTCTCGATCCAGCATGGCCAGAATCTGCATCGCTATTTTTTGTATTGACGATGGTTTGCATGTTGTGGCAAACATAAAATCCACATAGGTTATTTCACCGACCTTTTGCCGTGTGGCAATCGCAAATAAAAAATAGGTTAGTTCTAGAGTCACTATTACGGGTTTGATATAGGATTCTTGTGTATAGCGGATACCGGAAAGGCAAAATCATGTTGTAGTTTAGTCCCATCCTGAACACTTTGTACGCCTCGAGATTGCAAAAGGTTAGCCTAAGCCATTCCAATAGCAATATAAACCGGAACAACTTACACGACCATGTATGCGTTATGTACGGAGGAAACGTGATTACTGCTTGAGTAATTTTGCGATAGGTACCAAGTCATGGTTTCCGCCACGCATGAATCAAGGTACTTAACCCGGTTTGTGGCTGGTTCAATTACAATTAGAACCCAGTGAAACCTACACAGGTATATCACAATGGACAATGAACAAAACACTGTTGTTTGCATAGTACAAACAAAAGTATAGCATGTGGTGTAGCACTTTCCCTGGGTTATGGGGTATAAATATGAATTCTTTATCTTTTTGTGCTAGCAATGCCTGTGTCACGTATTTCTCGACCATGTTTATATCTTCACCCATTGTTTGCTTTGAGACTATATGTGGGTCGAGGAAATCGAACGATTGTTTCTTATTTGTCGCTTCAAGTACCATGTATCTATATATACAAAGGCAAATTATATATATATTGGAGGACATTTATCACTATTAGACGAATGTAGACTGTGATAGCACACACTTACAATGTCCAGCATCTCATGAGTGCGGCGTCGAGGGCGTCGAGGTTGTAGAGATGGAACAAGTCCAGAAAATCGACCGTGAAGAAGCCCCCCGCTGACTCGTTGAATAGATGTTTATACTGGAACCTAACCGTGATACTTGTTGTACGTTCATGCTCTGGCTTTCCAGCTTGTTGGGTGTACCACAAATGCAACTATTTGCAAGACATACTAAGTGAATTTAGGATATCTTGCGTTATTAAAGGCTCTCCTAGCTTGTATTGTTTAGCCAACTCAGCAGACGGATAGTCGATTTGTTCTTGCCTTTCTTTCTTCCGTTTGACCTTGCCTTTCTTTGTATTGTATGAAGCCTTCACGGGAGAGGAATGGGCAGGAAGAAGTCAACATTATGTACTTCAAGTGGATTACGGGCTCATTCGCTGATTTGGTATCCAACTGATCAGATACAATAAGCGAATCAGATCGTTGCGGTTGTTGCATGACAGAAGGGACGACCAGGGAGATGTCGCTGCTAGGCCATTGGATGAATGTGCCAATGGCATCCCTCAGTTTCACGATCTCGTAAACTGGCGGCTTCGTAGATCGACAATCTTGAAACTATCAAATACCCGTCCACATTGACCTTGGTGAAACCCGGCGTTATCATGGTACCATGCACCATGGTCCCCTTAGTGGATGGATACGTGATGCCCCAAGCAGTCGTAAGAGGAACGGTGCCATTGCTAATTCTCACTTGGAGATTGCACCGCGTGGCCACCTTAATGTCACATACAGGATAATTCCCGCTATGTTCATCTATGTTAGGGGCGGATGCACAGCTGCTCTTATGGGCAGTGGGGCTGACTTGCGGACATACTTCTGGGGCTTGTGCAGTATTTCTTTCTTGATTGTTGAGCCTTTCCTCGAGGCTTCTTATCATATCATAAAATTCTTCTCTCAGTTATCCCCTCAACTCTTCTCTCAACTCTCCTCTCAACTTCTCCAAATTCTTTATAAGCTTTGACTCACGCTTGGCTTTAGTTCTCTTCTTATTTCGGTATTTGTCCGAGTAAATGCGGGAATCCGGTCTTCCATGGAACAAAAACCCTTTGCCTTGTGTACGACTGTGGTGTTCCTTGTTTCCCAATGCCATGGGCGGTGCATCTTTCTCCTTTGTCGGCAAAAAGAGCCATCGCCCGATTGTGTACTCAACGCTACCTGCAAGATCCCGACAAGTTATCTCACTTATAAAGTCATGGACTAATTACGTAAAATTGGTAGTTCGATTTATATATTACCAGGCGTTGGCAGACTTCCTCGTCCGCGGGGTTTACAAAGGAGACGGTTGCGGAGGACGTGGTAGCTGACCTCGCTCTTAGCCAGTCTCTGGCACGTTGATCTGTGATCGATGCAAATGGCGAGATACCCTCCTCGTCCTCCCTGTCCCATTGCGCTCTCTTCCCCGCGTAGCCAGCAATGCCGAGTCTGTGGGGGTGAGTGTTCCTTGCCTGCAAGGCCTTGTCTGCTTCACTTTGATGCACGAATTCGTCTGTCGTCTTCATCTCAACAAAACGCCGTCACGTGTCCTCATCAATGAACCCATACTTAGAGTATGGAACCATATCCTTCTTGACGTGGTCTATGAAAAGCGTGTGCTTGAAGTTCTTCCATGACTTTCCTGCCGCTAGCAGTGCATACCGTTGCACTAGGGGAGCGGATTCTTCTGGCATGTGGAACGATGAAAGAATTTCCGTCAGCAAGGCATTGCGAGTCTCAATAGTCAGCAACCTCCAGGAAGATAGCGTGATTGGAACCCGTTCCCATGCAACTATCCCGCACATATTCCGAAATGCATTCGCTGCCTTTTTTGGCTTTGTAGGGGTCCCATCCTTTGAATCGATCTCGTAATGGTATATCGATCTGTTGGCCTTTTGTTTGGTCCTCTTGCGGCATGGGTCGATTTTCCTTTTGTGGGCACATCATTTCCTTGAGCGATGGATTAGAGGACTACATCTTCTTTGTAAGTTAAAATAGCTTCAGGCGAACTAAAAGAGAAGAACAAATAAAATCAAATTAGAGTGAATAAGTTTGTGGATACCATGGCTTGTTATTAGCCTTTTAAAAGAACTAGCTAACCATCCAATACTTCAAATTAACACCCCGACACCCCACGTGCCCTGAATGTTACACCCTCAAGCAAAATAATTACAAAACACTAGAGAATTTTAGCAAAACAAGCGAACTAGGAGGTTGCCGAACTTAATAAAAATTTCGGCAGCACCTCCCCTAAAACTAGGACATCCACACAGCAGACAAGCAGAAGAATACATATTTCAGAAACAATATAAAAGCAATATAATATCATTCACATATAGAATCATGTCTTTCTTGGCAATATGGTGTTAATTAAGTGTGATCGCTCTCAGTTTGTTGGGTTTGGATGAAGATAAGAATCTTCGCCACAATCACAAATGGGCTAACAAATTATTTAGTGAATGGGGCCTTGAACCCTTACCACCTTAGCATACACTATAAAGAGTTGTTTTAGCAATTTACTATTAAAATGTCTAGAATCAGAAACTAGATACACAAACAGACAGGAGATAAACAATCACTGAATCCACTGATAAAGACCAGGCCAATAGATAAACATGATCAGGTTATCAAGCAGTAATTGCGTCAGGAGCGCTGCAAGGAGGAGACCGAACTCAGAGAGTTGTTAGCGAGCACGATCGTAATATCAGACAAAAGTAGCTTTAAGTAGTTGAGCTGCGGTCTTTATTTCTTGAGTCATTATGGCTTACTATTTCCTTTTACTCCGATAAAACAATGTCCTAGAATATGAACTCGAAGTGCGGAGAGAATGGAATGAATGGATATTTCCTATCTAGATTACTCCTAGTTACTGTTAGCATATCTTCTCTGTTAGCTATTTCTCTGTTCTTCACGATCCTTGCTTACGGTTTTAAGCGAACTTGGGTTTGATCTTGCCGTTTGTTTTTCGGATTCATTTGTGGTCGTGACAAATTGAAACAACACTTTCTAGCATGTAGTTCTACAAGTTCAAGGCCCAAATCACAGAATAATTGTTCTGATCATATATAACCCAAAATCATCATAGAGCAGTGTACCAATCACCCATACCAATGTAAAGAAAGAAAGAAAGATGCGAAGACATTTACAATGTAACAGACCGATCGCTGTTCAGAAGAGAGGCTAGGCACGACGATGGGGAGCACGTCGCTGCGGGGGAGGTCAACGGCTGTGGGGGAGGTCACCGAGGGGGAGGATGCCGAGGGGGAGCACGTCGCTGCGGGGGAGGACACCGAGGGGGAGCACGTCGATGCCGGGGAGGACACCGAGGGGGAGCACGTCGATGCCGGGGAGGACACCGAGGGGGAGGTCGATGCCGGGGAGGACGCCGAGAGGGGGAGGCTGCCGCGGAAGCACGTACGTCGAGGGGGAGGCCGCCGCGGGAGACAAAATGTCACAGAGGGTTAGGGTTTGGCCTTGTTGTGAAAAGGTCTCTGCTGCGGAGATATATATAGAGATTATATCACGAGCGGTTCCAAAAGCGTAAGCGATGCAGTGATGTTTATATCACGAGCGGTTCTAAAGAAACGATGCATGATGTTTAGTTATCACAGAGCGGTTCTAAAAGATAACGATGCATGATGTTTGAATATCACTGAGCGGTTCTAAAAGAGAACGATGCATGATGTTAATATCACAGACGGTTATATAATAGAAAATGCGTGATAATTAACATCCTGATCGTTATGTTATAGAACCGTCTATGATATATACTTTTCACTAACATAATTCAGATGCTTCACAAGCTACTTACAAAGATCATCACAATCCTTTATACATAATTCAGATGCTTCACAAGCTACTTACAAAGATCATCACAATCCTATATACATAATTCAGATGCTTCACAAGCTACTTATAAAGATCATCACAATCATATGTACAAAGCATGATGGGTCGTATCATCCTTACAATAGCATTAATGTAATATTATTACACATGAAAATTAGTAAACATGATGACAATGCACCCTTCTCATAACTACTCCACCACATGCTTATTCTTTTGTATGAAAATTAGCCCTTTACGATGATTGACGCGTGTGTAGCTTGCTTCCTCATGTTGTTCTTCTGGGACCAGGATGTCATTTCTGATAGGTGGAACCTCATCAAATTGATTGTACTCTTCCTCATCTACTACATTCTCAACTCCAACAATTCTCCTTTTTCCCTGAAGAACTACGTGGCGCTTCTTGTTGGACGAATTCGGTTACATAGAAGACTTGAACAACTTGGTTAGCGATCACGAATGGTTCATCTTGGTATCCGACACGTTCGAGGTCCAGAGAGTGATGCCATTCTTGTCAACCTTCACTTCTTTGGAGGTGGACCCAACAAACACCAAATAGGGAATCTTGAAAAGCACGTGGTCGAGCTCCTATATCTCCTCTATGAACCCATAGTAGGAGCTCCTTGTCAACCAACGGTATTATTGAATGCATCTATCACGGACACCGCTGTTTCGGTTTGTGCTCTTCATATCCTGATCTCGTGTAAAATGTGTACCCATTTAAGTCATATCCTTTCCATGTGACAAGCTGTAAAAGTTGGTCCTTTTGCCAACCATGTCGTGTCATCGGCGAGCTCTCGATGATAGGTCGCTCCTTCAACCATTTGTTGAATCGAAGGTTATCTTGTCTTGTGATCCAAGACTCTGCCGTCTTTGGATTCTCTTGCCGTAGCCATTGCTAGTGCTCGGCGATATAGGCGGACACTACTGACCATGTGTTGCAAAACCGTGAAATGGGCTCGAGCATACGCAACCGAATCAGCGTGATTGCTTTCCTTCCGATGGTCCCGATACCTGGAGCCTCCCTCATGGCGAGATCGAGGCACACCTATCGGTTCGACTGGGCCATGTAATCGACGCAGAACTCGGCGGCCTCTTCATTGCATAACCTTCGACAATACTACCCTCCGGACGAGATCGATTCCGACGTAAGACTTGAGAATTCCTATGTACCTCTCGAACGGGTACATGCTACATAGGAACACTAGCCGCATATCTTTATCTCGTCACAAGGTGAACAATGAGATGGACCATGATATTGAAAAATGATGGAGGAAATACATCTCAAGATTACATAGAGTCATCACCACCTCGACTTGCGAGCATCTAGTCCCGGGATCGATGACCTTCGGCGATTGTGTTAAAGAAATAACACAGCCTAGTGATTGTCTCTCGGACCTTGACCGACAAAATACTTATAATTGCGACAGGAGCATCGTGTCATCGGCACATGACAATCATGAGACTTCATGCGGTTAATTTTAAATCTTCCAACTAAACAAGTCTCTTCATGTTGGAGGAGTAACCTGACGGAACTTTGACACCATGCAAGCACCGCACGATTCAGTTCTTCGGCCTTTGACAGAGTATAACAAGCGTGTTCCAAATACGCACGGCCTTCATCGATCTCTTTCGGTGCTAACTCGTGTCTTATGCCCATATCGACCAAGTCAAGCCGCATGCGTTGATACCATCCTTTGTTTTACCCTTAATGTTGAGTAAGAGACCAATCACATTTATCACGAGACATTCTTCTCTCGTGCATGACATCGATGCACGATGGCGAACTTCTAGGTGCTCAAAGAAGGTAGGTCCCAGAATATTGATCTCTTCTTCCACATGCTCTTTTCACGGGTACTTGATTTACGTCCCTTTCCATACGCAACATCCAAATCCTTAACAATGTCATGAACATCTCTCCCGCTCAAACGCCTTGGAGCTGAACCATTTTCGTTCCTTCCGTCGAAAAGTTGCTTCATCTTGCGATATGGGTGATTCCTCCGAAGGAACCTACGGTGACGCATGTACACGGTTTTGTGGGAGTGATTCAGCCATAAACTCTCGGTATCATCTAAGCAGTGAGTGCAGGCTTTGGTTCCTTTTGTACTGTGGCCTGACAGGTTAGCAAGGGCAGGGTAATCATTTATGGTGCAGAACAACAAGCAGTGCAAAGTAAAGTTCTCCCATTTGTACGCATCCCATACGTGTACCCCGGTAACCCACAGTGTTTTTAGATCTTCCACCAATGGAGGTCTTTTTTTCACCTCAATGCTCTCGCCATCATCATCTGAATGACTCTTACGCTTGTACTGGGGATCGTTACACACGGACATATATGCAAGTTTGTGTACTCTTTGCGGTAAAGGATCTGATCGTTTGGACATGCATGTATTCTTTCTACTTCCATTCCCAAGGGACAAAGAACCTTCTTGGCTTTGTAGGTGGTTGTCGGCAACTCGTTTCCCTCTGGAAGCATGTCCACCAATAGACGAATAAATATTTGTGAAACTCTTGTCGGACCAACCGTTGCTTGCCTTCAATTTGAGTAGTTCAAGCACGGATGATAACCTTGTGTATTCCAACTTGCACCCTACGAACAAAGGTTTCTCCGAGTCCTCCATCAAGCCCTGGAACTTTCCATATTCCCTATCATCAAGGTTTCCTTTTGCATCATGACATCGATCCAAATTGTCATCCTCAAGAACCTTTGTCCTCATCGGAAGCACAATCGATATGATCATCCGACATATCATTGACTTCGTCGACGATATTAACACTACTTGCGCTTCTGTATATTATGCTTTTCGCCATGGTGGTCCAACATGTATAGCCCTTTTGAAACCCTCCGAATCAAGTGTGCTTAGCCGATCTACTGAGTTTGAAACATCTTGATTTTCACAATCAATGCACGGACATGACATGAATTGCACCCCTTATTAAACATATCCTCCTCTCTGACTCTTTTAAAAGTGGAGACGCCATTAAGGTACTCAACACTAAATGCGGTTCTCGGTGTATATCCAGCTTCGATCCATCTACGCTACACATGTAACACTTAGTGTTAAATATTAAGTGCACCAGGTGTAGTGCGTACGCACACATTCTTAAACTAATTATGCAATTACATACCTTAATTACATCACAAAAAATAATTAACACAATTCAAATTAATCTTCAATATAATAATGAAATTAGAACCCATTACTAACCTTAGATCACCAAAAGACTTGAATTGATCTATAAGCTAGATCTAAACAATCTTTACCAAAAGACTTGAATTGATCTATAAGCTAGATCTAAACAATCTTTAAATTCTATCCTTACCAAGCTAGCTAGCTACATCATGATAGAATATAATATTATGCAAATAGAACCATTACTAGCTAACCTTAGATCAAACAACCAACATATGGTTCTACAAGCTAGATCTAAAAAAATCATCAAATTCCGTCCTTATCAAGCTAGATATTGAATATAATGTAATTAAAGCACATTACTAACCAATATCACAAACAACATATGGATCCAGCTACAAGCTAGATCTAATCAAACAATCTTTAAATTAATTCTCTCCTAACCAACCTAGATATTGAATTGGATGCATGCAATTAGAACTCATTACTAACCTTAGATCACCAAAATCAAATGAATCTAATACCACCCTTCAAAATCAATGGCCTTCTTTCACAAAATCGCCTCACTTCCACGTGCCTTGATCTCGGGATAGAAACCAAACCCTATAAACAAAGTGGCCGGAGGCTCTGTTATATCGTGAGATATCACAGAGCGGTTTTATATTACAACCGTCGTGATGTAAGACATATCACGACGGTTTCTAAATATAACGATCTATAATGACTATCAGAGATATTACGAGATGGTTACATTATATAACCGTCAGTGATTTCTGACGGTTTTACTTAGAAACCGTCTGTAATGAGTACTGTACCCATCACAGATGGTTACATTTATAAACCGTCTGTGATATCTACACTGACGGTTTGAGTACAAAACCGTCTGTGATGTTCTGTATCACATACGGTTTTTCAAAACCGTCTGTGATCGTGCGTTTGATATAAGCCCCGCTGTAGTAGTGTTAAGACCCATTCAGACTGAGGGTGGAAAATGAGGAAGTCTTAGGACTTGAAGTTCCACACTGGAGCATCATTAGAGTACCTATGTATTTTGTGAATTGCACAAGGCCTGATATTACAATCGTAGTAAATTTGCTATCTAAACACATAGTAAAGCACCAACCAAAAGACATTGGGTTGGTATCAAGACTTTACTTTGATACCTCCAAGGTACTCAGGATCTTGGGTTCTTTTACTGGAAGGAGCAAGACTCGACTGTGAAGGATATACAGATGTTGGCTATCTATCTAATCCACACAGCTCTAAATCTTAGACTATGTTTATGTTTCTTTGCAGCGATGCAACCATTTCTTGGCGAGCTTTTAAGCATATCTTGATAACTACTTCTACTAACTACTCAAAGATTATGACATTTTATGAGGCCTCACGTAAAGGGTGAGACATGTGATTAGCCATATCCAAAAGTCATGTGGCACTAACATTGTCGATACCCTCACAATTATCCATGAAGATAGTACTTCTTGTGTTGCACAAATGCAAATGGATTATGTTAAAGAGTAATATCACGAAGCATATTGCCCCTAAACTTTTTTATTCTTATGAACTCTAGAAGAATGGTAAGGTAAAGATCCTATAAATTAAATTATATGAAAATCTAGCAAATTTATTCACTAATTATTTGCTAGCATCCAGTTTTTAAAGATGTTGTCGACATTTGGGAAACAGGTCCCCATCGAGTTTACTTGTTGAATGAGAGATCAACAGAGCCCCTTTTTAGTGAACGATTTGCGTCTGGAGAATGCTCTTAGGATAGGATACTCGAAAAATAGACAAAGGTTTATACCGGTTCGGGCCACCCACAGTGGAGATAATAACCCTAGTCCAGTGATTTCACTATTGCTGTCAAACTCTTACAGGAAGGCTCATGTATCTCTATGCGTTTGTGTCTTTCTCTCTCTTTTTCTCTGTCCCCCCTTTACAGATTTACCGAGGGGTTCTTATAGCTTACAAGATACTCGAAATAACTACAGTCAAATAATGCGCGATTTACTGCATTAACCGTGGCCGTAACGGTAGCCTTGATTCTCTCCACATTCCCGTTGTGGGCATAACGGCCCTAGATATCATGGCATAATTATCGCCACTTAAACGTTGTAGGGTGAACACGATCTTCCGATCATGCTCGAGGATTTCTCCATCTCTGACCGATCCTTGCACGTTCCCGAGCTTGCATGCTCGGGGACGAGCTTGTATGCTCGTGGGCGAGCTTGGGTGCTAAATGGCGAGCACCGGCCTCGATCGAGGCCAAGACCCCTGGCTAGACTATCCGAGGGTCCTCCTTGGGGACACCATCTAAGGGCATGCATGGCCGGCCAAAACTGGCTGCCAGGGTATAACAGTCCTTATGGAGATTATCCAATCCTCGACAGATGTGTTCGTGGTATTGGAATGAGACGACTTAGAGATATGCAGAGTTCATGAGGAGTAAATCCCTAAACCATAACCTATATTATGATCCTAAAGATACTACTTTGTAATCCAGAAGATTTTAAGTTGCACCCTTTTTCCCTTAGTGAGTTTTCCTGAAGGTTTCTCACATAAAGGTCGAGGCAACAAGTGTAACACAATATGCGAGTGCAATGTACTCTTTTCTCTATATATTTTTCCATTGAGTTTTTTTGGAGGATTTTTTGATGAGATGTATGCATTACATGGCATTTATCCATGGGGAATGTTGAGATATAATCGTACTCTTGGTCCTGATTATTGAGATATGATTGAACTCTATCTCTTTATATCGAAGCTGAATCTATCTCTAATTGGTTTTTCATTGTCAATACGACACCCTATTGTACAAGAAAATCAATCTAATACTCTCTCCATTCCTAAACACATGTCATTCTAGTTTTCAAATTTTGTTCCTAAATATACATCATTTTACAATTTTGAGATAACTTTTAATTGTTTGTTCCATTGTATATCCCTATCATTTATTATTTCCAATGTTATTTGTTATTGTGAAATAGAGTAGCACACACCATCCAAGAGCAATAAGTGGGCTAATAAAGCTATGCGATTTTGTCATTTCTACATGTGAATTGGTTGAAGTGCAAAATTATAAAACGTCATCTATTAAGAAACAGAGTGTCGAATGTTAGATCTCGACAATAAAATTTTGATTCTGGTACCTTCGGTTTAGCAAAGTCAAGCACGAAGATAGCAACACATGATGTATACAGGTTTAGGCCCCCGGATGGAGTAATACCCTACGTCCTGTGTGGATGATGTATGAAATTAGTGTATCGAGTATAGAGCGAGTTGTCTAGCCCTAGTTGCAATGAAGATTGGATCTAGATAACGGCTAAACTACAGCTGGAGGTTGATGAAGCGTGGTCTGTCGGCTCCTGGTTGCACTAAGTCTTGTAAAAGCCCTAAAAGTCTTCTCCTTCAAAGTCTTTCTCTCTGTACCTCATTGAGGATACCTACCCCTGGCCTTATATAGTCAGGGTAGCTCTGCCTCAAGTTGAGTTATAGTTGGCTTGGGATACCAGATCATAGCTAATGAGGAGTCCATTGTCGTGTCGATCTTCGCAACATATCCAAAGTTCCCTAGATTCTTAGCGTACTCGAGTTTGTTTCCTCGTAACGGGAAATTGATCGAGTCCTTCCTGGCATGGAATTATCCCTTCCGCGTATACCTTATCCCATAGAATCGGGTTCGTTTCTAGAAGCTTGCTTGAGCATATATGGTGTAGTCTTCGAGTTTTCGGTACATACTCATTCCCCATATTTAGATATTCGATACAAAGGTAGTAAAGAGAAGAGGGTTTTACCATCCTATATTATGTGTGCTCTTTATATTTATTCTAGTTATTCAATTAGTGCATCGCGAGTGATACGGGAAAAGTTGGCACCCGACTTGAAGCTTAGTACCCAAGAAGAGATTAATAGGAAACATGCAGAAGTAGCTTCTGACGTTGAGACATACATGAGTAATGTAAAAATTACATATAGGAAAATTGTATGATCTTATGAAAATGAATGGAATAAATCTCTTTTTGTGTCAAATTCTATCTTGTGGGTATTTCTGTATATTTTTCTTAGCATATCATTTTACTAGCCCCTAACTATTTGTGTGCGTTGAACAACAATGTGTTCAGAAAACAAAACAGTTTTATGATTGCCGACCAACTCTTCTATGTAGTACTTGGTATTAACTAGAAGCAATCTTAGATAAGGTCGTTCTAATGAGTTTCAATACAATAAGGACTGGTTTACAAGAAAAGTATCTATTAGATGTTATCTCACAATCTGACCTACAACTGTATACGTTGTTTACAGAGTGGTTAGTCAAAAATGGCTTTTGTGAAGTCTCGAGGATTATCAAGACATACACAATGTAGAAAAAATGACAACTAGAGAAGAATATATGTTAATTGAAGAAAGGTAGTTTATTAAACATATAATCTGCGAAGATGCTGAATATTCTAAGTGTTAGAAAGGACTCTTCCATCTTCCATAGCAAGCCAAACTGAGCCTGGTCGCAAAATTGATACTACAGTAAAAGGACCTTCCTATTTGGGAGATAATTTGTTCAAATTGGACTGATTCTAGATGCGTCCAAGTCTCCCACATTTAATGTGCATGGCTGAAGCCTTTTATTGTAATATTTTCTAAGAGATTGAAATCGTTTTCGCGTTGTTCTGTTGATTAATTATTCATAGAGTGATACTCATGTTGATTCTAAATGAACTTCACTTGGCAACACACCTTCTGCTCCTTAGACTAGTTGGAAAGGAGTTTCTCTTGTTGCTCTTGGTCATTGTTCGAATGGTCTAGAGCACAGAGTAGAGGTCATCTACCCAAGCCCTCGAGCATTTGGTAAGATGATCAAACACTCTTTTCTTTATGCCTTGCATAATTTGGCTATTAGCTATTTCAACCACTCCATTACTATGAGGATGAGCAACTGAAGCGAACCAAATTTTTGTGCCTATTTTAGCACAATAATCTTGAAATAGACCACTAATAAACTGTGATCTATTGTTAACAATTAGTCTACTAGGTACACTAAATCTAGTGATTAGGTACACCAAAGCTATGACATGTGGAAAGCCATCTAGGATCATCTTGATCGTCAAGAACCCACGAGCTAGCTGAGGGCCAAGTTTTTTATTTTCAACCTATTCTTGTGCACTCTTCCTCAAATTGGAAAAAGGTCGGAACTTTGAGATCAATCCTTGTGATTGAAGGTTGGAATAGGTTTCTGACATTCAAAGGAAGGTGTCTACCAAGTTTCATTAAGTTTAGATCAGCCAATCAAAAGATTTCTCAATTTTTCAATTTGATTCGAGCTGAAATTACTGTTCACCGGGCTGATTTCACTGTAGCTATAGTAGCTCGGCACTACCGCACTATCGTACCGGTAGTGCTAGGGTACTTGTTCATCCGGCACTACCAAGTCAAATTGCGGTAGTGCCGCCCGCTACTAAGCTTTTTCGGATTTTGCTATCTCCGCTCCTCTTTGATGATATGAGATTGTTGGTTGAACTATTTTGAGTGAGGAAAAATTTTATTTTAGGATTATTCACCCTCCTTTGATCGCCATCTTGATCCTTTAATTGGTATCAGAGCTGATTTTGCTCTTCCATAAATATTGATTATTCTTGAGAGCCATGGCGATGGACAAATATTCCACCCAGCCTCCTATTTTTTTTGGAGTTGATTTTCCCTTCTAGAAGTCCCGAATAGAGTCATACATCACTACCCAAGGCTTCCTGATATGGCAGAAGGTAAAGCTCTCGTATGAGGTTCCTACCGATGAGAATGTCACGGCCGGTAATATGGCTGACATTGAGGCAAACGCTAAGGCAAAGAACATCCTCATACAGGGCCTTAGCCACAGTGAGTATGCAGGATCCCTCACCTTCATTTTGTGTGAGACCCCGTTCGGAAGAACAGGAACCTCCATGTGATTACTGTGCTATTCCCTGGATCAGTAGCTAGCACTCACATGTTTACAAAAATTGGAAGTCACAACCATACAATAAATAATTAAGCGGAAATGATTATACAAATAATATTACAACTCAGAGAAGTATAGCGAGAAAAAAGCAAGCCTTGTGGTTTACCCATCCAATCCCGAGCAGTGACCCACTGCATAAACTTCAGATAGAATACGACGAAGAAAAATCCGCAACTTACGATGGACAACTTCAAGCTCCGCTACTAAACCACCTACAATATAATTAGGCAGGTGAGTATTTTACATACTCAAGAAGACTTGAACAAAACCTACAATACATGCAGGCCATTTCAAAGGAGGCTATTACAGTTAATTTGCATAAAGCGAATTTGAATTTGGAAACCAAGTTATTTGCAATCGAATTTAAAAGAGCAAGATTAATTGATAACAAATAAGTAAAGCATAAATAACACTCACCGTCCTCCATGACGTGAGCGATTTAATCAAACCTTGCCATCGCATGGCATATATCGATTCTTTGTCCACAATAGGCACAACAAATGATTCCAATACTTGCCCACACAGGTATAGCATTGGGTCATCTGTGGGGTAAGCTAACTTATAAAATAACCCTTTTTGAAAATCAAAGCTAACATTGGAATGACTTCACCGAGTGCTCATGACATGGCTTGCTAATTAATTAGATTTAAACTCTGCAGAGGTGTACAACTTTACCCACAAGGAATGACCCACCTTTTTGCGAGATCACACACGCCTCCAATAGGACATTGTGTCTGCCAGGCGATCATACATAGCTGTTCCGTTACCTAGACATGGCTTTGGTCCAGCCCGGGACGTTAACCCCCGCCGTAGAACTAGAAACACACACCCAAGCCGTGGATCCACATTCACACACCCAACACAACGTTTCTAAACACGGCGGTATACACCGTTGCATGGGTGGAAACCCCACCCAAGCAGACCAAACGGGAATGCTTGGGGACCCATCCAAGCAGACCAAACGGGAATGCTTGTGCTAGCTCCCGCCTACCAATGAACAAAGCCACATCTAAATAACTTAATAGGCTAAGGCTACCCCGTAATAGCCCTCGTGGTTGCACGGAAATCTCGGATCAATGGCGCCCCATTGCTCGGTCATAATTGTGACAGGCGACACTTCACCCTACACTACGTGCAATTCCTTTCTGCACAACCGGCTATTGCCAATAATCGCCCGCATCAAAGCATAGTTTTCTTTTGGGTTTTTAATCAAAGTACCCGCAACCAACAGTGACATTTTCAATGTTTTCAGGAAACAATTACTGATTTGATCATGTACATTGCTGGTTCTAAAGCAGGGGTAAGCATGAATAACATGAACGTATATACCCATGATGACATTAAGTAATGCCTAACTTTAATCTATGGTTATCAAGGTTCACATGTTCATAATCATCAACGGAGGATCACGAGACAACAGGTATAACTACCAAACCACAAAATAGCAATTTACATAAAGTAATCGCATACATGAAACAATTTGATGCACAAAAAGAATATAAAATACTGGGCTCAATATGGTCAAAGGATGCTTGCCTTGCTTATTCGACGTTTACGATGAAGACGATGACGGAATCAACAACGTCGGGTCTACTCGTCGAACAACGGAAAATAAGGCAAAACACTAACTTCAATAAGAGTGAAAGAAAAAGAGATAGCAAAACAATTAAACTCTGATAAAGAAACATGGATTGCTCTTTATGAATTTATTAATCTTATTTTACGAATTCAAGATGCAAAAATTGGTTAGATTAATAGAATTAAGCATTAGTTGCAAATTTCATTGAGTTTACTATTCACAATACGAGCTCTGCCAAAACTTAATACTTACGGGTTTCGCTCTATTAGGATTCAGATTCAAAGCAAAGTAAATTAAAGATATTTTCTTAGATTACGGTAGATTATGCCTTAAAGATCAATTCTAGATTATTCTGTACCAAATTCAGATTTAGATGAGCTGCTTTGCGAGTTAATGAAAAGGCTTAAATGATCATATTAGAGTATGAGTGATTAGCTCTTTATCGTTAATTGATTTCGCTTAGCATTTGCTTTACGCGGGTTAGATTTTCTGATTTTAGGCTACTGAGATTATTTTCATAACATTTGAGAAGGTTCTGGTGATAAAAACAACTTAACTACGGATTCCTTCATTATTACCTAAAGTTTATTCATTTGCATTAAGGCCTAACGCAAAGTGATTACTTAGGGTTATTCAGCTATTAGGATTAATATGCAAAACATGATGGAGTATGGTTATTTCTTCATAATGAGATGATTTATACTTTGTATAACAATCTTAAGCTAATTCCATAGATTTTAGGCTCTGGCTGATACATTATATTCATTGTTAAAAAGGCTTAAGTGGCATCGTTAAGTTGACACTATTCGGAATCGGCCAAAAGGTGAATCAAAAGGGTTAACACTTAAGGGTTTTGGACTAACTGGAAGAATATACAAATCTTAATGAAATAAGATTATTTTTATAGAATATGATAGTATAAACTTTGCGCAATGTTACCAAACTGATTTCACCTATTTTAGTATTTAGACGAGTTATTTTATCGATGGCTGAAATAGCCTAAATGATCATATTTGAAAACTTAAATCGGCCAAGATTAAATCTTAATTTCCAACTAACCTATACATGATTCTTGATTCATTTTTCAGGTATTAGCAGAATACCATCCTAGAAATGTTTTAAAGTTTATTTTGCATTATTTTAGCTTTAATTGCAATAGATTATCTATTTACTTATTGCTATAATTAACATTTTCTTTCATTAAGAACATGCAAACTAAATCTTATTTTAAATGTATTTGCATACATGGATCTGCATTCTTTGTCGGAGACTAACACAAAGCATTTCCTAATTTTGTGAGCTTTTAGGCCTCCATTTTTATTAATGGCCATATCAAGATTTACTAATGATCATAAAGTAAATAAATTAAACTGAATTGTACATTTAAATATTTTTGTATATTTAAGTTTATTATGATCCGAGGGCACATAAAAATGTAGTTAATTATTTTAAGAAGTATATATCCTATATGTGCAGTACTGCCCATAATGAAGTGCTTGTATCATTTCAATTCTAATAATCATGCTACGACTCAAAAACTAAATGTTTTTGGATATTTGAATACATCTTGATCCTAAAATCCCATGATCACTGATTTCATCTCTTCATTACTCATTATTCACAAAGTCTCATTTAAAAATCATATTAGCATTATAATCAAGTTTAATATAAATAATTATTCTGCAGGTCAAGAATAAAATGTTTTACATATTTATATTCTCTGTGATTTTAGATGATTATACAAATTTGTTTCATGGAAATTGGATTAATATTGCAAAAGATATTCATGCTTGCATAATTAATCCGGTTGGGAAATGAATGGAAATTAGAAATACGTTTTCGCCGCTGAGAGGCGCCTTTCACCTAAAGCACTGGAGGTCGGTGGGGTGATATGGGGTCCCGATCGCAGAGAGGCGAGACTTGGCTAGGGCTCCACGCCGGCGATTTAAGGAGTGGCGGAGGAGCTCGCCAAGGGCTAGCGGAGAAGCACCAACTCGTCACGGCGCATCCAATGGTGGGCTCGGTTGTCGCCAGAGATGACCGGAGTGGGCTGCCACCGAGAGGGGGCGGCGGCAATGGCGCGAGCTCGCCGGAGAAGAAGAATGAGTGAGGCTCGGTTCAAATGGGTAACCTTGTGAGCATCAGTGAGGTCAGGGCTTACCATTTTGGTGGTTGCTTCGTCCGGAGAAGTGCCGAGTTGGGCTGCCCACGGCGGTCGGTCACGGGGAAGAAGGGCGCACCGGCGGCAGCATACTTTCGCATGAAGGAGGCTGGATGTTCTTGAGGGGTTTTGATTAGCAGTGCCTGGGGATGCTTCGGCTCAGAGGAATTGGAGAATGGGTGGCTCTGCTGCTCGGATTCTCCCTCGCGCTATGAGCTCAGAGCTTCTGGAAATGGCGGATTTGGGGGCGGTTTCTTGCGCTGGCTTGAGGAGAAGACAAGGGAAGGCAGAGGGGAGTGCTGGGCATTGCTTTGGTGGTCACTGGGGTGCAGCTAGTAGCCAAGGAGTGGAGGCAATCGAGTGGGCCGTGGCGGCAATCGGCTTGGCGCAGAGCTGGAGAGTTCTTCCTCGATGGAGTGAACTGAGTGGAGTGAACGGAGTTGAGGGTGATCGTTCGGCGAGAGGGCTCCGGGTCCTTGACAGAGGCTGGAATTCTCAAATGTGCCAACAGGAACGGGAATTCAACGAGTGGCCCACACGGCAATGAGTGATCAAAGGAAACAGGGTTTTCTCTGATTTTATTGGTGGTCGAATAGAGGCAGAGAATGATGAAACTTTTTGACCAAGGTCGATGAAGATATTTGGATGTCTGGTAAAAGTTTCAGATTAAAATGAGGTACCGAAAAATTATTAATATTCCGACAACAGTGACTACTCCTATTTTTTTTTTGTTTCGAATTTTGATTTTTATTTGAGATCAATTGAAGTCTGTTATTTTTGAAACTTTGTTTTTCAAAAGTATTTGATCTCAGAATACTTCTATAAAATTTTCAGCTTCATTTGTGATTCCATTATTTTATGTGAATTCCGACAACATATTATTTTGGATTTAAAAGTTTTCTTTTCATTTTACTTCTTCAATATTTTATGCATAAAATCTCAATTGGTAGCTAAAATAATTTAATTGAATGATCAGGGTTCTCGTGGCAATTTTCTAAACTTTTACTTTTTATCTTTTTGCCTTTTCCTCTTTTCCATTCTTCATTTCCATTTTACTAATTCCATAAGTTGGATTTCCATACAACACAAAAATCCAATAGAAATTCAAATAAGAACCAACAATGCCAAGAAAACTCAAAAGCATTTATTTTTGAATTAAAAATATTTATTTTCACTTTACTGAATTTTCAGGATGTTACATTTTGCTCATGAGATCAGGGTGACTCTCGATACTTACCATGTGGGCACCACTCAAATCAAGATAGTGAGTCAGGACCAATACAAGTGTGAATACAACAAATTTGAACAACACGTTGGTAAGACTCTTGATGAGTGCTTTGGTCATTTTACATGCATTTTGAGTTATCTCTGTGCAGTTGGTTGCACACACCCTAACTCGGAGAACACTCAACATTTCTTGACCGCACTTGATCTTCAGGGTTTGGGAGATGAAGGTGACCACTATCAAGGACACCACAGACTTATCGACCTTGACTCTTGATGGGCTTTATTCCCAGTTTAAGACTCATGAGATTGACGTTGTCTCTCATAAGACAAAGTTGTAGTTGATGGCCTTAGTCACTGATCCTATTGGATTCATTTCTGGGACTTCTGTTGGTTTCTCCCTTTTTGCCCTTTGTGAGCTAAGTGATGAACAACTAGATAAATTTTAGAAAATAAGCTTACTCTTTTAGCTCGTAAATTTTCTCATACCTACAAAAGGGTGAGGGAGAGGAAGAGAGGTGGCATGATCACTTACTTCGAGTGTGGTGGCCCTAACAACATTCGAGCGAACTGCCCTAGGCTGGAGAAGGGCAAAAATGACGCCAGTGGTTCGGGAAAGAATGACGACACCAACAAGAGCCGCAATAATAAGCCTCCAGTTCACGACCCGGTGCGTGAGAAGAAGTACCACAACTTCTCAAAGAACAAGAAACTCTTCCACCGCATCCTCGTTGCACTCGATGACATCAACCTCTCCGACATGGAGACTTGGAGCGACGAGGGCAAGGATGATCCGTAAGAGAAGAATAAGTGCAACGACGACTTCACCAAGATGTGCTTCATGGCAGATGCCAACAGCATCAGCGACTCTGAACTCTATAGCGACTCGGGTGAGAAGCTTTCTGTAAATTAGGAAAATTTCATACTAGAGCTAGAGCTTGGTGTATGGAGCTAAAGAAGGAAGTAGGTGCCTTGACTCGGGAGTTAGCTTCACTTAGATCTTCTTCCTCTCAAGCCTTTGATGACTATTCTCTATGTGATGTTTCTTTGGTGGAGCTTGAGAATCTAAGGACTATGCATGATAGTGTGGTTTTTGAGCTTGATAGTCTTAGGTCGAATAATGCTAGCACTTGTTCTATTGATGTTATTTTTGTAGATGCTAGTTTTCTTCATACTCACATTAGCACGTCATGTGAAAATTGCCCCAAATTGCTTGCTGAAATTGATGCCATGAGTACTCACCTTAGGAAGCTATCTACCAGAAACAATGAACTTAAATTGCATGCTTCTAAGGACTCAGTCAGCTCATGTGAGGGTTGTAGGCATTAAAACTTGACAATGAATCTTTAAATATCAAGTGTGCTGAACTTGCTAAGGACTTACTAGTTAAGTCACAAGAAAGTTGCTTGCAATGTGTTGAGATTAAGGAGGACTTGGGTAAAATTCAAGTTGAACTTAGGAAAAAGCAAGGGGCCTAGACCCTTAGAATTAGAAATTCCCCTTGCATTTCTTATGAGGCCCTCAAGCTTGAGGTAGCCGTGCTGAGGGAGAAAAATGCACATGCTGATAGTTCTTCCTTATCAGATTCTTCTTCATTTTCTTTCCCTTGTTTTTCCTTTGGCTCTCTTTTTCAGGAGTATGAGTATCTCATAAGCACTCTTAAGAAGTTTGTAGAAGGCAAGAAAAAGCTTAATCTCATCCTAGACTAGTCCAAGATTAGTTGATTCAATCAGGATCTAAGATTTGACTACTTGAAGCACGCTAGGACTCATCCTTTTACCATTGTACGTGGCTCCAAGAGTGAGCACTACTGTATTTAGGTCTGCTTGGGTTGTCCATCGGACTTCTGACTAGAAGATTGCTACTCCTACTGCTTCTGCCTCTAGTAAGGCAAAGTACTCATGCACCTTTTGTGAAAAGGATTGTTACCTAGTGGATTTCTACTTCAGGCATGCCAAGATCACGAGGCGCAAGCATGTTCCTGCCCTTAGGGTTATTCAGGGCCATCCCTAGACTCTAGGTGCTCCTAAGACACATACTGCTGCTAGACAGGATAGAGTGTCGCCTGTTTTTGGGTAGCATTTAGGACTTGGATTTCATGTTGTTCATTCAAGTTTTTGTCCTGGATCTGCTCTTAGTCAGTCTCTCTATCGTCCTTTTGATATTCCTCATGTTTCTCCTCGAGGTAGATATTAGCGGCGTGAGATGTTTCCTAGTAGGAGATTTGGGCAGTTTCACTAGGATGGTCTGGCTTTTGCATGACGGCGAGGCAGCCTAGTTCCAACTCCTAGATCTTCTGCTAGGGTTGCTTCTGGTCTTGTGAGAGTAGAGCATCAGAGAGACACTAGAGTCTAGTCTTTTGTTTCTGTGACTAGTACTTTGAGACGTCGTGTGGTTCAGTATTAAGTTCCTACATCTTCTTTTTGTCCCAGTTCTGAATCTTCTCTATCTTATGTGTTGACCAGGTTCGTAGGATTGGGAAGGGAGAGGTGTGAATCATTCACTCTGGTTGTTCTCGCTATATGACCGAAGACTCTAGTTGATTCTCTTACCTAGTCCAAGTTCCTGATGATAAGTTGATCACTTTTAGGGATGCTTCAACAGGTAGAGTCATTATAAAAGGTACCGTCTGCATTAATGATAATTTTAGTCTTAAGGGCGTTGCCTTAGTGAGTAAGCTGTAATACAATTTACTATCTGTTTCTCAGCTTATCGATGACTCATTCGAGGTAAGATTTAAGAGTAGTGCTTGTAGAATCCTTGATTCATCAAAAGAGTTAGTTTGCGGGATTTCTAGATTTGGGAGAGTCTTTCGTACTGATTTTTCTACTTTTTCTGGAGACTCTCTTTATTGTTTGATTGCTTTTAAGTCCTGTGATCTATCCTTCTGGCATAGGAGATTTGGTCACATTGGCTTTGATCATTTGGCCAGAATTAGCAACTATGATCTCATTCGTAGTTTGCCTAAACTCAAGATAGTCAAAAACTTAGTTTGCTCTCCTTACCAATATGGCAAGATGGTTGTTGTTTCTCATTCTCCAGTCACTGTTGTGATGACTGATGCACCAGGACCGCTTTTATATATAGACACTGTTGGTCTAATTAGAGTGCAGTCAAAGGGTGGGAAGTGATATGTTCTTGTCATTGTCGATGATTTTTTGAGGTATTCTTGAGCGTTTTTCATGGCATCGAAGGATGAGTCTTTTACCCATTTTAGGGTTTTGGTCCATAGGTTGTCTATTGAGCTCCCTAGTACCTTACGAGTTATATGTAGTGACCATGGCACAGAGTTCAAGAATTCCTACTTTGAGAGCTTCTGCGAGGACTTAGGTGTAGAGCATTAGTTTTCCTCACCATACGTCCCTCAGCAAAATGGCGTAGTGGAAAGGAAGAACAAGGCCTTAGTTGAGATGGTCAGAACGATGCTAGATGAATACAATACTCCTAAAAATTTTTGGGTTGAGACTATAGCTACTACATGTCATGTGTCTAATCATGTTTTCTTGAGAGCACATTTGCACCGCACTTCTTACGAGTTGAGGTATGGGCAAAAACCCAGTGTTTCTCATTTTTATGTGTTTGGTTGCAAGTGTTTTAGGGAACCTAGATAAGTTTGAGTCTCGATCTTTTGATGGCATCTTTCTAGGTTACTCGACTTCTTCTCATAAACATAGGGTCTGGAGTTGTGACACGAACAGGATCATAGAGACCTGTGAGGTGACCTTTGATGAGACTAGCCCAGGAGTTAGACCTGATATATCAGGCTCTTCTTATCCCTCCGAGACCATATTAATAGAGGATGGGGACAATGGAGATGATGGTGTTCCATCTGATTCAGTACCCTCTATACCTAAGGTACCTCTTATTTCTATTTTTGCACCTCAAGGAGACCAGCCCTTACCTTCAAACTCTTCTTCAACAAGTGGCTCTATTCCTACCTCTTTTGTCCATGAGGTAGAGGCCACTTCTGCTTTCAGACCACCCCACCATATTCAGAGACATCATCCACCTGATCAAATCATTGGCGATCTATTTAAACGGGTCACATGCTCAAGATCAAGCTTGTCTAACTTCTGCCTCTACTTAGTCTTTATTGCCTCTTTTGAGCCGAAAGATGTTTCTCATGCATTATCCGATGAGTCTTGGACTAATGTTGTGCATGAGAAACTTGAGAACTTCAAAAGGAATAAGATATGGTAGCTTGTTAAGCTCCTATCTGGTCATAATATCATTGGAACCAAGTGGGTATTTAAGAATAAGTAGAGTGAAGATGGGGTTTTCATTAGAAACAAGGCTAGGCTAATTGTACGGAGCTTTACTCAGGTTGAGGGTCTTTGAAAGACCATGTGGAGGTCTACCCGTTTTTATGATGAGTTATTGACATTGCTTAATCATGTAGTACTTGAGTTTGAGGGTCATTTGGAATTTAAATTAAAATTTAAAGAAGTTGGAGTCTTTGCCGGTCAAGGGCAATTACTACTGTGGTGCCCTGCCGGTCTGCCAAGCAGTGCTACTGACACAGGTGCGGTAGCACCGGGCATGGGCAATAGCATCGGCCTCAATCTAGTGTGTTTTTTCCAGAGAAGGTGTTTTTACTATTTTTTGGGGTGATCATACCGCACCCTCTCCAGTCATACCGGATCTCGGTCATACCGACCCTAGAGCGGTCATACCAGCCATGCAGAACAAATAGCTCATTCCCATTTGCTTTTCATGAGTGTTTTGTTTGAGGGGTCGTTTGGATAATTTTGAGTGAGGGAAAAAATTATTTGCGATCATTCACCCCCCTGATCGCCATCTCGATTCTTCAATTAGTATCAGAGCCAGTTTTGCTCTTTCCATAGATTTTGACCGGTCTCAAGAGCCATGGCGACGGACAAATATTCCACCAAGCCTCCCATCTTTTCTAAAGTCGATTTTCTTTTTTGAAAGTCCCGAATAGAATCGTACATCATTGCCCAGGGCTTCTTGATATGGCAGAAGGTGAAACTCTCGTATGAGGTTCCTAGTGATGAGAACGTCACAGTCAAAAATATGGCTGACGTTGAGACAAACGCTAAGGCAAGGAACATCCTCATACAGGGTCATAGCCGCAGTGAGTACGATAGGATCTCTCACCTTCGTTCTGCTCACGAGATCTGGGAGACCCTCGATGCTTACCATGAAAGCACTACTCAGATCAAGATAGTGAGACAGGACAAATACAAGCGTGAATACAATAAATTTAAACAACACACTGGTGAGACTCTTGATGAGTGTTTTGGTCATTTCATACGATTTTTGAGTGATCTTCATGCAGTTGGTTGCACATACCTTGACTTGGAGAACGCTTGACACTTCTTGACCATACTTGATCTTCGGGTATGGGAGATGAAGGTGACCACCATCAAGGACACCACAGACTTTTCGACTTTGACTCTTGATGGGCTTTACTCCCAGCTCAAGACTCATGAGATCGATGTTGCCACTACTAGAATTCTGGGCTTTTGCAACGGCGAGAAATCGTTGCAATAGGGCCCATTTCGTTGCAATATGTACCAATAGCCACAATATGACAATCGTTGGCAGGCGTGGCTATTAGTTGCGTGGTCCAAAGTTTGGGCCACGATTTACGTTGCAATTGTAATGCTAATTGCAACGAGAATATGCGTTGCATTAGTCCGTAGTTGCAATGACGGTTTGACGTGGCAATAGTCTCAATTGCCGTGGCAATAGTAGTCTATATTGCCACGCTCTCATGTGTTGCATTAAATAGTAGTCGCAATGACCTTAATACCGTGGCAATATTTTTTTTGTCGTGGCAATAGAGATCTCTATTGCCACGCTTTCATGCGTTGCATTAGATAGTAGTCGCAATGACCTTAATACCGTGGCAATATTTTTTTATTGTCGTGGCAATAAAGATCTCTATTGCCACGCGTTTAGGCATTGCATTAGACCACAGTTGCATCAAAAACCAATCCATGGCAATAAGTGAGGTCGCAACGAAATAATTTTCGTGGCAATATGATGTATTGCAATGAAATAACTTCGTTGCAATAAATTATAACAACAACCTATATCTGTAGCAATTCATTTTGTCTCAACGAGGCGTCAATGCATATTGCAATAATATTTGTTTATATACCGTTGTTGCAAAAGAAATGTACTCAAATTAGAAATTGCATGAACAGAAATATCAATTATAGGCATCAAATCATATATAAGAGCATTTGTAACAATCTTTGTTTTGTATGTACAAACATCAAGCAAAAAAGACCAATAATAGAATAATTTCGTAGTAATCTCTGAACGAAAACTTTAAATTTCTCAACTAAGATTGCGATAACAGAACTAATCTATTGACTAGTGACTTGAGAATAAGTTGTTCCACATTGCAGACTTGCTTGACTTGACCATGCGATGAGACCAGACGCTCCGCTCAAATTGTATCCTCCTGTTGAATAAAAGCACGATTTATTCTTTTCAGCATAAACAAATAGTGGATCCGTATATTATCATAATGTACGATTGCATTGCTAAAAATAAACTTTGCAATTCATACCTTGTTCAAATTTCTTCACCGACCATGATTTTTAGCAACTTGCATCAAGCTGCTGGGTAGTTATATAACGCGTGTCCCATTGGAATCGTTATTGATTAGATTACGCTTGACATTAGAACTTTGAGTGTTGTGATTATTCTTGCCCACAATCGTTCTAGCTGCATCATCACTTGGGATGATGCTTGTTGGGGTAGTCTGCATTAGAAAAATGAAAAATAAATTAAGGTCGCATATAATGTGCAAAACCATCATTGAACTAAATTGTTTCCAATTTTTTACCTGCTGTATTGATGCTTTTCTCGCTCGCAATCAATGAAAGCATCTCTTCCCGAGTGCAAGCCTTGCATTCTGCTCCTCTTGAATCTGTCGCCTACTTTCTTCATTATCCTATCCCTTTCAGCAATCTCATTTGCAAGTTGCTCTTTAACTTTTGAACCTCACCTTGGAGCTCAACATTTTGTAGTTGGGCGGTACTGTAACACTGGGCTTGTTGTTCGATTTGAGCTGCATCCTTTCAAGATGCGTGTTCGACGTTTCGCCAAGTATCCTGTCCGTGAAGTTGGGATGTTTTGCTTGATGTGAGTTCCTTGTAGCTTGATTGGAAAATATTGTTTTCCTCTTCGTGTGAAAGGATGCCATTGTCTCGCTGTAATTCTACCTCACAAATCTTCTCGCATGCCCGTCCTAAGTGTCGAACACAAGTTAATTGAATATTGAAGTTCGAAGATTGCAAAAATTACAAACACATTGTGAGTCCAATATCAAAGAAGTACTCACATAAACTTTTTTAGATGCAGCGTCGACCATTGCCCATTCTTCATGTGAGTGCTCATCCAGAGGTGCACATCATTTGGCTCTTCATTGCTTCGGTCTCTAAAATTGCAATGACATGGCATATTAATCCTACATCATTTATGAAAAGAAGAGCATTCAAACATATATTTACCGCTCATAGCTAATTTGAGAAAAAGGTTTGGAACCCATCAAATGCTTGGTCTTTTGTTTTGGCGGTTTCGAGTTTTGGTTGCTAACCTTCTGCAGAGGTGACAATACAAAAAGATTAGAGAAGCACTTTATGTAGCAAATGTAAAATATTAAAAAATAAAGTACAAGATGCTTGGAATAGAACTCGAAAGTCATCAGAAACATATGCTTTGAAAATACATTAGTGCACTTGAGCGAATACACGAAGAAATAAAAATTTCAATACGCGTACATGAACTTCAACTTAAGTATATATCAATTTTCAACTGATGAAGATATCAATTTTCAACATACTACTACTCCAACTAGCATACAAGAGCAAATAAATGTTTTCTGAAACTAAAATTTGATTCTTCGGCGAAGAAGAACCAAAGGAGCACATGACCATGAAAGACAACATGATAGGAATTGCATGAACTACTTTTCTTCTTTAGATATTCTGAAATTACTACGCAAGAGCGGGTGAATTATGTCAGAAGGCACCCGAAAACAAAACAGTACAACGACATAATACATCTGACTCTTAACTGAGAGGAAAGGGCATTCCTGTCGATGTTGCATGGGTTGTCTGATATGCCAAATAGTCAATTTTTAACACTTTAACACTTTACCATATTTTAACACTTTACCATCAGTTTTCTGCTTTAAACGATGAGCATGAGATGGCCGGCTTGTTGTTGATGGGTTGCTATCATCGATTTCCCCTTCATCTATGCTAGGAAGATCCTTGCGATGCTCCTGTACATACGCAGTTGCATACAATGCAAACATCGGTAAGTAATTATGGACAATACAATATATCGTGTATTCAGCAGAGAAAACCAGTTACTAATATCTAGAAGGTCGCCTTCTTTGCCTCAACCATTCCTTATATGTTCGATTGTATCCTCCTATAATCTTCCTTAAATTCTGCAATTCATCAACATGTTAGCTTTGTATATATGCATTATATGGCTAGAAATGCGAAAAGTGCAGCAACATAGCTTACTCAGATCGGGTCTTCACGTTGCGACTTCTCAAGCCATAGCTTGTATGCATCAATATTCTCATCTATAACAAATTCATCCTCGATTGGTGCCTCCTAGAGCGCTTTATGGGTGTAATGCTAACTTGCATCTCCTCGGTGGATCCTTTGCCATTAATAATCGAACCTTCCTCTCTCGCCTCGTTTTTTGTTACCATTGCAAGTGCTTCATGTTCAAAATCAATTGGCTCAAGAGTTGCGACATCCCTGCCACATCGCTTCTTATAGAACAAGTAATCTCTCCCTGAGTACCCAAACTTTGATTTCAAACACATCAAGTTGTAAAAGGAGATATTAGCTCTATCCATATTCATTTCATGGAATTCTTCTCCTGTAGGTGCCCCTCACCTTGAAATAGTAAAGTCCAACTCTCACCGGTCGACTGCCAAAATATATTTTTAAATTAGTTGAATAACATAACATTATAATTTCATAGATTATTTGACACAAGACTGAAATCACAGGTCATGGTCACGTTTAGCACACCTTTGAAAAACAGAAATTGTTTTATTTTGTATCTATTACATCCGTAAATATTGTAGCTGCAACACACATGTCTAGATGCTAGTCTAATTATGTCAGACCGACAAATGACAAAACAAAACAATTTCAAATGGTGGATTGCTTTTGGAGGGTGAATTTACCCGCCAGGGGGTGGATCAAAAATTGGGGGCGCTGCAACACGAAGCGACAAAGCAGGATCACCAACGCCATTCTCAATAGTCATGTTGCGTTCACAAGACCTTCCTGAGTATCTCAAACAAGGCTGCAAATAGGTAAGACAACATGCAGATAATAATGCAACAATGAATAGTATTTGAAGAACCATTAATCATATGTTCAGAAACCATACTTCTAAGTCTGCAAACATTAATGTATTACCATGCTATACATTTCACAAGAGGGTTGCAAGCAACATTGAACTTCTTTATTTCAACATCAATCAAAACAAGTAATATCCGAAGGCTTTTGTTACAGACGGTGTTTCATGCAATGTATATGTAAACATTAATTGTTTATCTTTGTTAAGTTATTTTAATCTCTGTTAAATTAGCCTCTGGATTGATTATTAATTCCAGCAAGTAAAGTAGCGACTTCCATCTCATGGACAAAACAAAAGAAGTAAAGTGGATAGTCGAGAGGTCAAAAACGGTGTGGCCTTATGCTAGAAAGTTCATGTCACTTTCTACATTACAAAAGTAGGTTACTAAGTAATTCGCAAAATCCAAAGAAGCTAAATATGGAAGGAGTTGAACCATGTAATAGCATTCACTAGTCGGTGAATGCGTCCATTAAGTGAGAAGGTTGGTCGTCCCTGACTGCAAAGACTTGAACGGGATATGAAGATTCAATGGAAATGGAATGAAGCCCTAAAGAAAAGCACAATCGATGGTTTTCCAACAATCAACCGATGGAGAGCTATTTAGGATTGGAGGAGATAAAGGAAGTTTAAATCTGAATACCAATTTGAGTCAAGAGTTCCCATTTTGTTGTTTGTGATATCGAGCTTATGCCTTCTTATAAGGATTTAGCACAAGCCACAGAGAACTTAACAATTTGCAAGGGTTTGCAGTGCATCCGTAACTATGATTGTAACAAAAGAATTTATGATGGCCCATTCAACTCATCAAGGACCTACATAATTCAACAAGCAAACACTAAAATAGGGTGCTCCTAGGGCTGAACCAATATCTCGTATAAAAATATGGATATGAAGATTCAGTGATTTATGATGACCCATTCAACTCATCAAGTGATGATTAAAATCTGCGCACAACTCATCAAGTGATGATTAAAACTGCGCACTAAAATAGGGTGCTCCTAGGGCTGAACCAATATCTCGGTATACAAAAACAAATTGCAAGCCACCGAGCTAACTTGCATTCTTGTGGTATCGAGAAGTAATAAGTGGTTGCTCATCAACACATTATTATGTGTAAGAATCTCATGTATAAAAGAACAGATTATTATGTGTAAGAAGTGGTCACTCAACAACACGGTCACTAAATGAAGCTTAGAAAATATAGATAGGCGCAAGATAAATGGGCAATACCTTTCACGAAGTCTCGATCTCATGATATAAGCTTCGTGCACATAGAAAGAATTTTCACACATGCATATTCCAGCTTCTCTCACTTCAGAATTGGTTTGTCAACTACTCTTTTATAAGCTGCATTGTCACACAAGTATAGCCTTTGAAGGGTGAAGGCCTACCAAAAGAGTCAATTAGTTAATGAATTGAGTATATTACCTTCAGCAAGACTTCTCCAAAGGTGAAATTTCTGCATTGCCAAGCATGAGGAAGAATCAAGAACCGAATAAATTGAAATATTCAGAGGTGCACATGCCGAAATGTCTTATATAGATAACTGAATCAAGAGCAGATTTGAACATTCAAAAATCAGTTGCAATACTGGAAATCAGCCAAGTCAATCCCTCTATCAGTGTTCAATCCGACTCAAAGAGTGATCATTCATCTTAGTTGATTAAAAAGTTGTACTCCCATTAGATTTGTTGTACCAATGCTGTTCCTATTAAGCAGAAGAAAAACTTCTGCTTATTGACCATACAATTCCATGCGAATACCAAGCATTTGCTATTAGTGCAATAGTCGGCAAAATCCAAAGAAGCGGTGTCATTGAAGTAATGGGAGTTCAAAAGATCCTAACAAACTAAGGATTGAGTATGAGTGGCCACATAAATTCTGCAGACATGATTGTCAGAATCATTTACAGTGTTAATTCAAGTGTTCGATTGCAAATTTTAGATACGGAGGAAACACAAGGCATCAAGAGTTGGAGAAACCATACCCCAGATTAATCAACTTCACGGAGCAGTCCAGCGATCACGACTCGACTTGTGCGGTTGGCCGGACTTCGCACAACGAGGGCAACCTGTGTGGGCGAAGATTGCAGGTGCGCATGAGAAGTCCCCCCACGGAGAAGTCCCCTCGGAGAAGTCCCCCCGGCGTCGCGTCGGTGCCCAATGCCAAGGGCGAGATCGCCGATCCGTTTCGCCGGGGAGCCCAGTGCCGAGGGCGAGATCGCCGATCCGTTTCGCCCTAATTGCTTTTACCTCTGATCCAACTTTGGCGGCATGTTCTGATCCAACTTTTGCATTGGCGGCAAGGGTTTTAAAGTGAGTAGTTATTATTAGATTAAATCTATAATTACCTTACACATCCTCCTAACTCTATGGAAGGAAATAGAAGAAATGGAGGGACATTTTTAGGCACGAGGAAAAATGGTGAGAATGTCTTCCATTATTTTTCCTATCGCCCTGTAATGAATTTGTCGCTAATTTATGTGGCATGTTATTAGTTTAAATGAGAGTCCTCCGTGAAAATTTTAGCTCAATTCGATAGCAAATGCATGCTCGAATTGTCAGATAGTGCCGCAATATGAAAGCGAAACAGAATATGTTGACTTCCATTATATTTCCTATGCGCCATAGAATGAATTTGTGTGGCGAATTTATGTGGCATGTTATTAGCGCAAATGAGAGTCCTCTGTGAAAATTTTAGCTCAATTCAATAGCAAATGCATGCTCGAATTGTCAGATAGTGCCGCAATATGAAAGCGAAACAGAATATGTTGACTTCCATTATATTTCCTATGCGCCATAGAATGAATTTGTGCGGCGAATTTATGTGGCATGTTATTAGTGCAAATGACAGTCCTCCATGAAAATTTTAGCTCAATTCGACAGTAAATGCATGCTTGAATTGCCAGATAGTGCCGCAATATGAAAGAGAAACAGAATATGCTGACTTCCATTATATTTCCTATGCGCCACAGAATGAATTTGTGCGGCGAAATTCTGTGGCATGTTACCAGTGAAAATGAGAGTCTTCCGTGAAAATTTTAGCTCAAATCGATAGTAAATGCATGTTTGAATTGCCAGATAGTGCCGCAATATGAAAGCGAAACAGAATATGTTGACTTCCATTATTTTTCCTATGCGCCACAGAATGAATTTGTGTGGCGAATTTATGTGGCATGTTATTAGTGAAAATGAGAGTCCTCCGTGAAAATTTTAGCTCAATTCGATAGCAAATGCATGCTCGAATTGTCAGATAGTGCCGCAAGATGAAAGCGAAACCGAATATGCTGACTTCCATTATTTTTCCTATGCGCCACGGACGGAATTCTAGAGGCGAATTTATGTGACATGTTATTAGTGAAAATGAGAGTCCTCCGTGAAAATTTTAGCACAATTCGATAGCAAATGCATGCTCGAATTGTCAGATAGTGCCGCAAGATGAAAGCGAAACAGAATATGCTGACTTCCATTATTTTTCCTATGCGCCACGGACGGAATTCTAGAGGCGAATTTATGTGGCATGTTATTAGTGCAAATGAGAGTCCTCCGTGAAAATTTTAGCTCAATTCGACAGTAAATGCATGCTTGAATTGCCAGATAGTGCCGCAATATGAAAGCGAAACAGAATATGCTGACTTCCATTATATTTCCTATGCGCCACGAATGAATTCATGCGTAAATTATGTGGCATGTTATTAGTGCAAATGAGAGTCCTCCATGAAAATTTTAGCTCAATTCGACAAGAATGCATGCTTGAATTGCCGGATAGTGCTGCAATATGAAAGCGAAATGTAATATCTTGACTTCCATTATATTTCCTATGCGCCACAGAATGAATTAAATGCGGCGAAATTCTGTGGCATGTTATTAGTGCAAATGAGAGTCCTCCATGAAAATTTTAGCTCAATTCGACAGTAAATGCATGCTTGAATTGCCAGATAGTGCCGCAATATGAAAGCGAAATAGAATATGCTGACTTCCATTATATTTCCTATGCGCCATAGAATGAATTAAATGGCAAAATTATGTGGCATGTTATTAGTGCAAATGAGAGTCCTCCATGAAAATTTTAGCTCAATTCGACATAAATGCATGCTTGAATTGCCGATAGTGCTGCAATATGAAAGCTGAAATAGAATATGCTGACTTCCATTATATTTCCTATACGCCACAGAATGAATTCATGCGGCGAAATTCTGTGGCATGTTATTAGTGCAAATGAGAGTCCTCCATGAAAATTTTAGCTCAATTCGATAGTAAATGCATGCTTGAATTGCCAGATAGTGCCGCAATATGAAAGCGAAACAGAATATGCTGACTTCCATTATATTTCCTATGCGCCACAAAATGAATTGCATGTAAATTCTGTGGCATGTTACCAGTGAAAATGAGAGTCTTCCGTGAAAATTTTAGCTCAAATCGATAGTAAATGCATGTTTGAATTGCGGATAGTGCCGCAATATGAAAGCTTAAATGTAATATGTTGACTTCCATTATTTTTCCTATGCGCCACGTAAGCTAATTTGTGCGGAGAATTTATGTGGCATGTTATTAGTGAAAATGAGAGTCCTCCGTGAAAATTTTAGCTCAATTCGATAGCAAATGCATGCTCGAATTGTCAGATAGTGCCGCAAGATGAAAGCGAAATGCACTATGCTGACTTCCATTATTTTTCCTATGCGCCACGAACGGAATTCTAGAGGCGAATTTATGTGGCATGTTATTAGTGCAAATGAGAGTCCTCCGTGAAAATTTTAGCTCAATTCGACAGTAAATGCATGCTTGAATTGCCAGATAGTGCCGCAATATGAAAGCGAAATGAATATCTTGACTTCTATTATATTTCCTATGCGCCACGTAATGAATTCGCGGCGGTAAATTATGTGGCATGTTATTAGTGCAAATGAGAGTCCTCCATGAAAATTTTAGCTCAATTCGACGATAAATGCATGCTTGAATTGCCGATAGTGCCGCAATATGAAAGCGAAAGCAATATATCTGACTTCCATTATATTTCCTATGCGCCTACGTAATGAATTCGCGGCTAAATTCTGTGGCATGTTAGCGAAGGCAAATGAGACTCCTCCGTAAAGTTTTTACCTCAATTCGATAGCAAATGCTAGCTTGAATTGCCGATAGTGCCGCAAGATGAAAGCTAAAAGAATATCTTGACTTCCATTATATTTCGTATATGCCATAGAACAAATTCCTGCGGCGAAATTCTGTGCCATGTTACCAGTGCAAATGAGAGTTCTCCGTGAAATTTTTAGCTCAATTCGATAGCAAATGATAGCTTGAAGTCTCTAAATAGTTCCGTACGTTGAAAGCAAAATAGAATATACTGACTTTCATTATTACTTATCTCGAAATACAAATTAAAACAACTGCAAATAAAAAAAAGGAGAAATTAATTCATGCATGCGCGTTTCAACCTGTGGTACAAAGAAGAAAATTAGTTGCCGCCTAATGCAAATCGAAAACTTAATTGCCGCCTAACACAAAAATGAAAAATTAGCTGCCACGTAACACTTCATTTGAAATGAAATTTTGGCTATTACCGCCTACTAATTTGAATTGAAAATTTTGTTATCGCGCCCATTGTTTCCAAATCAAATTTTCACCAAGAAAGATTACTATAAGTAGAAGTGTTTCAACATCGTTGTTACTCGTAGCTTTTCGATTAGCTATGGATTAGTTTTGTGATAAGAGTAGAATTTGATTTGTTTCTTCCACCGCTTCATCATCTTGTAGATATCTCATATCTAAATGATGGTATACCTGAGCTTAACCGTAAGATTCAAACCAAAGTGATGATCTTCATGATATCACAGTAAATAAGCTACGAGCCGTGAAGTTCAGCCTCATTGCCACGCTGCAGTTCTCCCCGACCGCGTCGTCTATGGCCCCGACACCAAAAAGTCATGCATGTGGCTATTGATTTATGAAGGCAATAAATACACAATGAGGGTAGGATGGAAAAATCAAAATCAAACTTCATATGCGCCTTTATAATTGTAAACAAACACAGAAGAAATGGCGCCTAACAAAAAAACGGAGGAGTATATGTCAATACAATTGCTCCTTGGAATCCTCTTGGTGCATAAAAGTCAAGAACATTACAAGGAGTAACCCAGCTTGAATCGAGAATGGACATGTGGTCTATATGCACCCAAATTACCCACATCACATTACAAACCCCCTAAATAAATGTTATGTAAAGCATCAATCACCATCGCAGATAGTGCAAGAATGCAACCAGTGCATTTGATGATATCTCATCCTCAACAAAGTTAAGCGATTGTCTTTCTCTTTAGAGATCCTCTCTTCTCAGATTTCCTCCATTTCGTCATCCTCGCTCCGTTTTCCGATTGCTCCTTCCAATAAGCGATCAACTTCTTCAACCTCCTGATTTCTTTTGGGGCAACATGTTAAGTGTTACGACCAATTTTGTAAGAAACCGACGGATCTAAGGTATCATCCCATGACACTTCCCTTCTTTGAATCAATGCAGAACTCCTCCACCTTTGAAATAAGAAATAATTAGCATTGAACTTGATGAAAAATCATATAAAGGTAGTATTAGACCTACCTCAACAAATATCCCAAAGTAAACAAATCGCTGATGATTGCATTTAACAATATCTCCAACATTAAGCCTAGCTCGCATAATAAGAAAATAGTATTTAAGTCATGCAAGCCAATAAAATCGACAATGATCTTTCATGACTCAAGAAATAATATTATCACCAAGATTAAGTTCTTGAATAAAACAAGACTAAATTGCTGGATTTCATACTGAAATTTCTGATTCCCCTCATAACTAGTTCTTTGGATTTCAGCTTTCCGTAAACTAGATTGCTAATTCAAATTTTTTCAACTCTTTTATTTCCTTTTGGTGGCATAAATTACAACCATAAAAATATCGAGCACAATATGGTAAGAAATCACCACCCTTCCTTCTTAACCAAGTCTCAAAAGCTAAGAATTTCCATTTCAGTAGCAAGATTACGATATGGTAAGAAACCCGTCAATGAGTCCAAAGGACACCGAAAAGTAAGTCGTAACAAAGTTCAAGCAACAACAGGGCTATAATTTGATAAAAGCAGCATGAACAATTGTCAAGAAACCGAAGTACCCACAATTGTCAAGAATCACACTAAACATGAACAATTTTTTGTTAAGGATGCACAAGGCCCTATACTAGCAAAGATTATCGAAATACCAAATGTAACATTTTCCATGGGAAATATAAAGAATAATCTGATATCAAGTGATGAAAATATCGTGCCTAAAACATAACCACAGAGTTCCATCGAAAGTACCTCATAGGTTTTCCTTGCAAGAAAGATTGCATAGAGAAATTGTTTTCCTTGCAAGAATGATTGCATAGAGAAAGGTTTTCCACGGATGAGCACAAGATGGTCAGTAGTCCTTGAAAATACTAACGTAACATTAACATCATGTATGAATAGAAACAAATTAGAGCTCTCTCATGCGTCCCTCACCTGCACTAGGATCATCGAAAGTCCAGATAATTCATGAGCAAAATTATCGTCAATCACCCATTTTTCATCAAGACCAAATTTGGAACATTTGCACATCATCGCCTTCAAAAGCACCAATTTCACCATGGCTGTTGCATCTGTGGCATTGTACCTCACCATTTGTTTTTGCCTCAACTTCATTGTCATCCTCTTCAATGGCAATTGGGGTACAACCAAGCAGAGGTCTCTTGGTTTAAATTAGCAATATCTTTTGCGACTTCCGCTTTTCAAGAAGAGAAATGTTGGTTAAATCCTCGTCCATGTCTTTCCTCATTTTCAAGTCAATATTTGGTTTCATTTTAAGCTTCGACTTCAACTCATCATCTTTACTCTGATGCACGGTGGGTTTCCGCAAGGTGACATCCACAAGCTCCACTACGAGGCAAGAAGTATGTAAATCCAACAAGTATCAGATCAAGCAGGTTTCAGAGATCAGTAAGGTATCTAAAGGCAAAAAGTATCAGATTAAAGCACGTAATGTAATTTTAAATAGACCATGAAGTTGGAAGTATGCGAAAATGCCCAAAGTTTGAAATCGGTTTGATATGCATTTTGCCTAGCCATAAGCTGTAAACTGAAGCAAAAACAGAAGCCCAAGTATCATACATAACTAAACTGGGAGAGAACTGTACGTGCATCGAATGCGATCTTAAGGATTGATTGTTATCTATTGAAATAGATCATTGTCTTCAAAAGATATGATAGGAAAGATAATTGGAGTGATGACACAAGGGACTAAGATTTCTAGTAGTGGTCACAAGCACGTAATGTGCAAGAAGTGGTCAAAATGGGGTATCATCCATGACCGCTTGATAATGACAAAACCTAGAAGCGTAAGTCCATGGCTACAAGCATACAAGCTGGAAGTCTGGATTTTTCTTGGCACACAAGTGTACTGAAAAATTATCTTCCTAAATATTTCCTCCAGTGATTTTTTTCAATGTATAGCTCAAATTTAGAAAAACAACAGTACAAACAGCACAAGAACATAAGAAAACATTTCTACCTATCTGGCTTCAGGAGAGGCATCTTAACCAAGGAGCCGAAACACTCATAGAGTTCGTTTTCAAATTCTCTTCGACTCTGAAATTGCAACTTCTTGAATGAACATTGGTAATTTGGAATATTCCAGCGGGAGCTGAAACAGTTTTTCATGCAATTGGATCAGAACTAAGAGCCACATCAGCAGGATAGTATTTATAGTATTTATCTCCAAGCTTCAATATAGTATTTATAGAATGCGCACTTTACTTCGGTCACAGTATATCAAGCAGGATACCAGCCTATCACCTATCTATCATTCTTTGTTGTCTTGAAGAGTTCAACTCTGAATCATGCGACAAGGAAAATAATAACAGAGAAATAATATAAGGATTGTGGAAGAACAGAATCAACAAATGATGGAAGATGTCTTTGTTAAGAACAAAGCACCCAGCTCAAGAAGTAAAAGAGGGGCAACATTTGATCCAGATATTTAGTAGCCACAAGTTTAAGTTAGAAGAATGAACAACAATGCTCAAACGAGTAATTAATTCTAACCTAAAATTTTCACAACCGAATCCAAACAAAGAAAAAGAATCAAAGATAAAGTCGAATCCTACCATTACCAAATACAAGATTCCTGTGTCGTAATATATTACTAACTTATTCTCAATGAAAAATAGTATATGCCAATGTAACAAAAGAGTGCTAAAGAATTCATGTGACTTGCAATTTTGCAGGCACAAATGCGAAAATCAATAAATCTGCAACCAATTGAACAATTCAAAGTCAAGTTATATGTGAAAAGGTATGTATGGCAGACTTCATATAAGTATTGTTTGTATTACAGTTGTTAAGGAAGTCAAGTATCTGCCTACTAGTTGACCCCACTTTCTGTCCAGTAAAAAAAAGTCAAGACAAATACAAACATCGCAAGCCAGTCAAGCTACATCATGCACTCAGAAACCCAATAATTAATGTCTTCATGGTAGCCACAGGCACAACTAAATCTGGCTGAACAAGAGGCAAGAGCCCATTTCTTCAGCAGAGTGCGTAGAACCTTTCTAGCAGATCTTTTGCTAACCAAAACTGTGATTTACAGTTAAACAATAAGATAGTAAAATATCAATCAAGACGTAAAAACATTGATCAGAGCGTTTAGTCCGTTTTCAGATTCCAGCAATTCTTCTTCACCGAGTGCTCACAAGTCACAACAGCTAAACCATGATTGACAAAGTTAAGCTTTCCCCCACAGCCCACAGATAACTTGACTGTTGACTATTGAAATTTCAATTTCGTCTTATGATTTGGCAAGGGAAAGTTAATTCTTTACCAGATAACTAGATTGTTCGCCACATTGTTCGCGCGTGACGAGAGACGAGATCAAACTGATTCTAGGGCATTGGCACTAGTACTGACGAGAGAAGACATCAGGATCGGACTAACCTGGGACAAGGTAGTGGCCGCTTGATCGGTGGCAGTGAAGATCGAGGCCACCTCGCAGGTTAGAGGTGGTGCGAGGTCGATCGCCGGACGCCGCCGCGTCTCTTGCGCCTAGGGTGCGTCGGGTGAACGCCCATGCACGCACGCAGATCCGCTTGCCGAGGGGTCGAGGGCGTATGGCGAAAGCGCGGCGAGAGTCGAGAGTCGGCGCTGAACCAGAGGCGGGCGGCGGCTGGAACAAAGGCGGGCGGCATCGAACGCCGCCGCGAAGGGGAGAATGGAGGCGGGGCGGCGTTGAGGTCCGGTCGGGGCGGCGTTGAGGTCCGGTCGGGGCGGCGGGAAAGGAGGCGGCGACTTCGGTGAGATCCGGTCGGGGCGACGCTGGGGAACGGAGCCGGCGAAGGTGAGATCCGGTCGGGGCGGCGGGGAAAGGAGGCGGGGAGGCGATTCGTGGCGGTGGTGATCCTTGATGCAGCGCGGGGAGACGAAAAGAAATGGAGCGACGGGAAAGGAGGCGGCGGGGAATGTGGAGGCGAAGGGGAACGGAGCGAGGCGTGGCGGGAGACGGGAATAGTTCCCTCAAGATGCCGGCCGGCTGGGCATGCCAAAATTTATGTTCTCGCTAAAATTGCCACGAAAAAAAATCGTGGCTATAAAATTAAAAATGGCCACGAAATAAAATATTATAGCAATAAGAAGATAGAGCAATAGAAGTCGGCATTTGAAGTGCAGGAAAAGATGGCTTCACTTAAACAAAGGAAGGGCTGTGATCAGTCATCATCAAGGCAGAGTCATATCGAAGGGTGAAAACAAGCAAGTAGTAATTACCTCGCGAGTGATGCATCTATCGGTTTACTGTTTACCGTAATGTAATTACCAAGTAACTAGCTGTAAGTCTGAACCTGGCTATTGCAACAGAAAATGAAGGCCCACGCAGTGGTTATTGCAACAGAAAATGAATCATTACTATAAAATTAAAAATTGCCACAAAAAACAATATCATAGCAACAACATTTACCCGTGGCAATAAAATCTTATTTAATGCAACGATTTTATTTTTTGTTGCAATACAACCAACCTTTTGCCACGACAATTAACAATATCGCAACATACAGTAATTCGTGGTAATATATTGGACGTATCGCCACAATTTTCCAAATCGAGGCAATAACACCACTCTAATGCAACAAAATTTATGGTGTTGTAAAAAGTTTCGTGGCAAAAGCCTGGATTTCTAGTAGTGTGCCTCTCGTACAACAAAGTCATAGTTGATGGCCTTGGCCACCGATCCTATTGGATCCATTTCTAAGACTTTCGGTGGTTTCTCTCTTTTTGCCCTTTGTGAGCTAAGCGATGATCAACTAGAAAAAATTCTATAAAACGAGCTTACTCTTTTGGCTCCCAAGTTTTCTCATGCCTACAAAAGGGTAAGATAGAGGAAGAGAGATGGGACGATCATGTGCTTCGAGTGTGGTGGCCCCAACTACATTTGAGCAAACTGCCCCAAGCTAGAGAAGGGCAAGAACGACTCCGACAGTTTGACAAAGAACAACCACGCCGACAAGAACCGTAAGTCGGTGCATGTGAAGAAGTATCACAACTTCTCGAAGAACAAGAAACTCTTCCACCGCGTTCTCATTGCCCTCGATGACATCAATCTCTCTGACACGGAGACCTAGAGTGATGAAGGCGAGGACGATCCACAAGAGAAGAAATGTGGTGATGACTTCACTAGCATGTGCTTCATGGCAGACGCTAACGGCATTAGTGATTCCGAGCTCTATAGCAACTCGAATGAGGTACCCTCCTATGACTAGCTCAATGACGTTTTCTACAAATTAGGAAAATTTCATACTAGAGCTAGGTGTATAGAGTTTGAGAATGAAGAAGATACCTTGACTAGGGAGTTCACTTCTCTTAGATCTTCTTCCTTCCGAGCCTCTGATGACTGTTCTCTATGTGATACCTTACTTGTGGAGATTGAGAACCTAAGGACTATGCATGATAGTGTGGTTTCTGAGGTTGAGAGTCTTAGCTTGAAGAATGCTAGCACTCGTTCTATTGATGCTATTTCAGATATGCTAGTTTTCTTCGTGCTCACACGAGCTCATCATGTGAAAATTGCCCTAAATTGCTTACTGAAATTGATGCCATGAACACTCACCTTAGGAAGCTCTCTACTAGAAATGACGAACTTGAAATGCATTCTTCTAAGGACTCAATTAGCTCATGTGAGGACTGTAGGTATCTAAAACTTGACAATGAATCTTTAAATGTCAAGTGTGCTGAACTTGTTACGAACTTACTAGCTAAGTCACAAGAAAGTTGCTTGCGATGTGCTAAGATTGAGGGGGACTTGGACAAAATACAAGTCGAACTTAGGTAGAAACTAGAGTCCCAGACCCTTAGGATTAGAAATGACCCTTGCATTTCTTGTGAGACCCTCAAGATTGAGGCAGCCGTGCTAAGGGAGAAAAATGCACGTGCTGATAGTTTTTCCTTATCTGGTTCTTCCTCCTCTTCCTTTCCCTATTCTTCACATGCCTCTTTCTTCAGGGTGTGTGAGTATCTCATGAGCACTCTCAAGAAATTTGTTGGACGAAGAAGCTTAATCTCATTCTAGACCAATCCAAGATTAGTCGATTGAATCATGGTCTAAGATTTGACTACTTGGAGCACACTAGGACTCATCCTCCTACCATTGTGCATGGCTCCAAGAGTAGAGAGATTATAGTTGCTCTTAGGGTGATCACTACTGTGTTTAGGTTTGTTGGGGTTGTACATAAGATCTCTGACCAGAAGGTTCCTCCTCCTGTTGCTTCCACCTCTAACAAGGCGAAGTATTCATACACCTTCTGTCAGACGGATAGTCACCTAGTAGATTTCTGTTTCAGGCATGCCAAGATCATAAGGCGTGAGTGTGTTGCTACTCTTAGGGGTATTTAGGGTCATCCTTAGACTCTGAGTGCTTCTAAGGCACACAATGCTGCTACACAGGTCAGAGAATCGTCTATTTTTTAGCAGCGTCTAGGACTCGATTTTTAGGTTGTTCAGTCGAGTTTTAGTTCTGGAACTGCTCATTATTAGTCTATCAGTCGTTCTCTTGATATTCCTCATTTTTCCCATCGAAGTAGATATCAGCAGCGTGAGGTGTTTTTTAGTAGGAGATTCAGGCAGCCTCACTGGGATAGTTCAGCCTTTGTACCACGGTGGGCCAACCCGTTTCGGTTCCTAGATCTTTTACTAACGTTGTCTCTGATCTTGTGAGAGTTGAGCATCAGAGAGATATTAGAGTCCAGTCTTCTTCTTATATGGCTAGTACTCTGAGGCATCATGTGGTTAAGTATTGGGTTCCCAGATCTTCACTTTATCCTAGTAATGAGTCATCTTTCTCTCTTATGTCTTGATCAGGTTTGTCGGATAAGGAAGGGAGAGATTTAAATTGTTGACTCTGGTTGTTCTCGCCATATAACCGGAGACTCTCGTTGGTTCTCTTCCCTAGTTCGAGGCCCCGGTGATGAGTTGATCACTTTTAGGGATGCTTCTTCAGGTAGAGTCATTGCTAAAGGTACCATCTGCATTAATAATAATTTTATTCTTAAGGATGTTACCTTAGTGAGTAAGTTGCAATATAATTTGCTCTCTGTTTCTCAGCTTATCGATGACTCTTCGAGGTAAGCTTTAAGATTAGTGCCTGTAGAATCCTTAATTCATCATGAAGGTTAATTTGCTGGATTTCTAGATTTAGAAGAGTTTTTCATGCTAATTTTTTGCTTCTTCTAGAGACTCTCTTCGTTGTTTGATTGCTTCTGAGTCCCGTGATCTCTCCTTCTGGCATAAGAGACTTGGTCACATTGGCTTCGATCATTTGACAAGAGTTAGTAATCATGATCTCATCTATGGCTTGCCTAAACTCAAGATGGTCAAAGACTTAATTATCTCCTTGCCAACTTGGCAAGATGGTTGTTGCTTCTCAGCCTTCAGTCACTGTTGTGATGACCGATGCACCAGGACAGCTTTTACATATAAACACTATTGATTTAGCTAGAGTGCAGTCAACGGATGGAAAGTGGTATTGTAACATCCCAATTTTTGCTTTTCTTGCATTTTAATGGTATTTTCAATTTTTGGGAATTTCTGGAATTTATTTCGATTTATTTGGAATTATTTGGATTTATTTTGAATTAAACCATTTATCAACTTAATTAAATAATAGAAAAGTTAAAATAAAATTTTGCTAGAAATATTTTATTTGAGTCACAATTGTCCTAAAATATTTTTGAGAATTTTTCCGAATTTTTCTCGATATTTTTAATGCCCCAAATAAATTATTTTATTTTTGGGAAATATTTTTAATTGAAAAAGAATTAAAAATCCGGAGGAATAGTGTTGGGCCGAAGCATCTGTGTCTGCCCGAAAAACCCTAGCGCCGCGGGTCGCTTGATTTTCATCCGACGGACCACGTCACGCCATGTCACCCATCCGATTCTCACGGATTCCGCCGCCGCCGCCATGTGGGCCTCGGTTTCCACGATTTTCATGGAAGTCGAGGGCGCTATTTAATGCGCCGCCACCGGTTGTGATCCCCACCTTGCGCTGCACCCGTCCGAACACTCCACGCCGCCCGAAGTCGCTGCCGCTCGCCGCACGAGCTCGCGAAGTCTTCGACCCTCCGCCAGACTTCTTGGCTGCTTGCTTGCCGCCGGTGATCCTCCGCTGTCGCCGTTGGTCCCTTGAGTCCTCTCGCCGAGCCGCGTCGGGAGCGTTACTTTTCGCCACGGAGAAGCACGGAACGCCGCCGCCACGTCTTCGTCTCCGTCTCCGGTTGGACCACGCCGCCGCAACGCCGCCGGATTCGCGAAGCCACGTGGGACGATCTCCATCCGGATCACGAGGTGAGCCCACGTCGCCTTAGGAACAAATGAACTCCAACTTCAAACCTCCGCCGTTAGATGCAAACCGAGGGCAGCCGTAGTGCCACGCCGCTCTTCACCGGCATGAGACGCCGACAAGGCGACCCACACGTCGATCGCGACCAAGACGAGCGATCAGGCACGCTGTCATCCGACAACACGGACCCACATGTCGGCCAGACGTGTGCTGCGCGATGAGTCGCCGACAAAGACGGGCCACTGTCACCAAGACGCCTTGCGCGTGTGACGCCACCATTGACGTCATGCTGACGTCACGGTGGGACCCACTTGTCAGCGAGAGAGCTGAGTCGTGCTGACGTCACGATGACGTCATGCCGACGCCAAGACGGAGCCGGTCGAGGCTGACGTCGGCAAGGCCACGTGTCGATTACGTGGTGGCGACACGTGTCACCGATGACTTAATAATTAATTTTCTAAAAAGAAAATACTTATTTAAATCGGGTTATTGATTTTAAATGTATTTTGAAACTTCAAATGCTTATAACTTTTATGCTTTTAACTCCGATTTGAGTGATTCCAATTTCTATAAATTTGTAAAATTGTGATCTTTCTGTTTATGAATTTTAAATTGAATTTTTAAGCACTGTTGTCTACTGTTTATTTATTTTATTGTTTTGTGTATACGTTACGCGAGACGTTGAAGTACCCGGAAGGTTTCGAGGGAGAGGTTCGACCAGAGCAAGCTCAGAGCCGTAATCAAGACTTTTTGAAGGCAAGTTGTGTTTGATCATGTTGAACCTATTAGAGCAAATTATTTTGATTTAAACTATTGCATGCTAATTTGATAGAAATGACTTTGAATAAGTTTTGGGATTAGTTAAATGCCTAGTTGTCAGATGCCACCTTGTCGATATAATTGTAGGCCATGAATCCTTTGTCACCCTAGGTTATGGACTAATAGTTGGACATTAATAATTTGCCAACATGGGTTGAGTAGACCAAGTAGTATGCTTAGCCACGCCACGTGGACATTTTATGATTTTGGAATACCAAAGTAAATATTGACTTAATGAGATATGGAATATGATTTGTGAATGAGACATGTGTTATTGAGTTGATGATGGCACGTGGTGCAATGGTAAAGAACCGGGCTGGGAAAAATGATTTAGACTGGGGCAAATGGCAAGATTGTTTTTGTGGGCCAAGAGTGGCAACCTAGCTGGTCGATTTGGTTTTTATTGGTTTTGGATAATTGAGATCACACTTGGTTAGTCTTGCCTCGGCCAACTAAGGACTTAACCTTGCGAGCATTTGAACTGAGTCCTTCATACAACCACAAGCTCCGTAATGGGACGGGCTTAGCTAAGTAAACCGGGAAATCTAATCTTTGAATCTTGTCGTGGTGGTGTGAGGCCTGAGAAGAGGATGAGAACTCACATGGCGCAAGAGGGGGCCACTGGTGTGGTAACCATCCCTCTAGTGTTGAAACCTTAGCGGCAAGATCTTGGGTTTAGATGGAACTTTGGAAAGGCTTCACACGGTTATTTGCCTTGGTGGTATTTGACTGTATCTTGTGGGTAAAGTGTATAACCTCTGCAGAGTGTACAACCTATTCAATAGCCGTGTTCACGTGAATGAGCATCGCTTCGGTGATTACTGATCAAGGGTTAGATTTTCATGAAAATGACTTGTTTACTAAAATGCTTGGGTTGGAAATGCTGAATTTGACTTAGGACAGAAAAAATGATTTACGATTGAAATGTTTGTGAAAGCTATTATTCTGTAACATCCCAAAAATTTGAGTTTTGGTATGTTTTAAATTAAAATGAACCATTCGTATTTTTCTCGAATTAATCAAAGCTTAAATTGAATTTTCTAATAATTAGAAGATTTAATTTGATTAATATATGCATCAAATCAAAGGTTTTTGTTGGGTTCCTTGTGCTCCAAGGAATTTTTTTGTATTTTTGGAGATTTTTCTGAATTTATTTGCTATTTATTTGAATTTATTTGCTTTTATTTGAATTTCTCGATTTTTTATTCGAAAACGTTTTAATTTTTAAAACCCTCTCGGCCGAAACCGCCTGCCCGCTCTGTTCTCGCCTGCCCATCGGCCCAGCCTCGCTTCGTGGATCTCGCCACGTGTTCGGCCAGATCGCGACCACGCCGCTTCCACACACGCCGAAACCGAAAACCTAACCAGCGCGCCGCCGGTCTCCGAGATTTTGCACGCCTCCGGGGCTATTTAAGACCCCGAGGACGCCATCCCGAGGTTCGCCTCTACACGCCCACTTTGCCCTAGATCTCGCCAGACGAGCCGCCGCCATCATCTCGCACAAGCTCGCTGGTTCCTCCACCGCCCAAGACTTTCGACGCGTTTCTTCACCTCCGGTCGTCCTCCGCCGTGATCGGTTGCACCATCGAACTCGGGCGTCGAACTCTCCCAGATCCGCAGACTCCTTCCGCCCGATCGGCCGCCCATTCGCGCGCCAGGTCGCCTTCCTCGCTCCGTAAGTGTGCGCCGCCGCCGCCGAAGTTCCTTCACGAGCTCTCGACCGTCCGATCTTCGGTGAACGCCTCGGATCAAGCCGCACCGTCTCCGGTCCCCCAGCCATCCGATCGTCAGCAGACGTCTCGGATCTCGGCCGGCGTGGCGTCGGCGCTCAAGATCCCGAGCGCGGCGCGTCACCAGCCGTGGCAAGCCACGTCGACTCTAGCAACAGCGGCTACCGCCACCTCGCCTAGTCTCGCCACCTCACCGAATGTCGCCTTGTAAACCCAGCCCACCGTGGACCGAGTCTCTGACTCGTGGATCCCATCTGTCAGCCAAAGTATTTTTCCTTTTTCTGATTTTCCCGAATTTCCGAAATTCCAGCCAATCCCGTGCTGACACGTGTCACTCCATGGGATTTTCTCTGAATTAAATTTTCCGAAGGCCCGTTCTCCTTCGTCCTAACTCCGATTGAGCCGATTCAAATTCCTAAATTTTTGTAAAATCGAGATCTACATTCCAGAGCCATTTATTTTCAATTTTGAGCTTGTTTTCTCCTCTATTTTGTATTTATTTGGTTTCATTGCTTTATTTTCCGGTAGACGCGAATCCCGAAGGAGCGAACGGAGACTTCGAAGACCAAGAATCAGCACTTGAACAACAAGGCAAGTCGTAGACCTTTGATCATATTGAACCCATGTTTGCAAAAGTACTTTGTTTTATACAATTGCATGCTATTTGTGTAACAATGCTAGTTTATGGGAGTAGCTATTTACCTGTTGAGTATGCCCCTTTGATTATTGGAATGCCATGTATCCATTGTTAACCATAGGTTGGGACATTATTAGTTGGACCTAATCATAGTACCAACATTGGGTTATCGTAGCTATGCTTAGCCATGCTTAGTTGTCCGATGGGATTCATATCACCTGTGAGCTAATGCTAATCTTGACTTAATGAGATATGGAATTGTGGTCATTGACCACTTTGTTGTAAAACTTGTTGTACCATGGCGGGATGCCATTGGTTTTGGGTTGAACAAAATGTTTTCCTTGGGCAATTGATCGTGCAAAAAGGGGTCTTTGTTTAGCACATTGGGATGTGGTGTCTTGCCTAAGACAATTTAAGGACTTAATCTTGTGCGCCATTGAACTGGCCTAACCGTGCAACCACAAGTCCGGTATGGGACGGACCTAGTCGATTAATTTGCAATGTCCAGACTTGAGTATTGCCATTGTTGGTGTGGGGTCCAAGATGGACGGGTAGACCCACATGGCTCAAGAGGGGCCCCGAGGGCTAAACCTTAGAAGGCAAGATCGGGTTTAGACATGCATTGTAAAAGCTTTGTAGTGATCTCCGCCGACACACCAAAGGAAGTGTGTTCTTAGCGCTTGGCACTAAGGGATGATCATGTCTTGTGGGTAAATTGCATAACCTCCGCAGAGTGTAAACTATTCGAATAGCCGTGTCCGCGGTCATGGACAAGCCCGGGATTTCACACAGGGTATAGAGTATTTTCTTGAAATGTGGAATGGTTGGGATGTGAACGGGAGTTCACTTCGTTGTTTTGTTGTCTCAAGCTATCTTGTTGAATTGTGTGGTTGATACTTGTTTCGAATGATGTAGGGTGATGCCTCGTCATTCTGTTCATGTTGTCTACCATTGATTTACCAGTTATTTATTATTGTTTTTATCAATCTGCCTTCAATCTATTTATTGTATTTAAATACAAGTTATTGCTTTTTTGCAAATGAACCATATAACTATCATTTGTCAAGCCGTGCACGAATATATTGCATCATTTCCCTACGGCATGTTGAGTATGTTTTGTACTCACGGCTTTATGCCCCTGTTGTTCAGTTGCTGAGGAAGGACCAGGTAATGAGTATCAAGAGGAGAAGTACTATGAAGACTACGTCGACTAGGAAGGCGTTTCCCCAGACGATTGCCTGTGGCATGTCGAATGGCCCAAGTTATTTTATTTCCGCTGCAACAGTTCATTTGTTTCTTAAGCCAAAAGGCATTGGTGTATGAACCTTGACTATAAGGTCGTTTGCTTTATTCGATAATAATTTGCTTCTTCTTAGTTAATTCGATGTATGGAATGATATGTCATCTATGTTTTCCACTGTGTGCACTAGCGTGATCTCGACTAGTGTCAGATACACGAGGGTTTGGATTTGCATATCCGGTCCCGGCAGAGATGGTATCGAGCAAAATGCGAGACCGGCGGCGGCGGCTAGGTTAGGTTTCAAGGCGGCGCAATGGGGCGGCGTGGGCTGCGATCTGGCCGAACACGTGGCGAGGATCCACGGCGAAGCGAGGCTGGGCCAATGGGCCGGGCGGAACAGGAACGGACCGGGGCGGTTTCGGCCCGAGAGGGTTTTTTAAAAATTAAAACGTTTTCCGAATAAAAAAAAATCCCAAAAATTCAAATAAAAGAAAATAAATTCAAATAAATAGCAAATAAATTCAGAAAAATCTCCAAAAATACAAAAAAATTCCTTGGAGCACAAGGAACCCAACAAAAACTGGAAACCTTTGATTTGATGCATATATTAATCGAATTAAATCTTCTAATTATTAGGTTTCCAGTGTTGAAACCTTAGCGGGCAGTACTGGGTTTAGATGGAACTTTGGAAAGGCTTCGTTACGGTTATTTGCCTTGGTGGTATTTGACTGTATCTTGTGGGTAAAGTGTATAACCTCTGTAGAGTGTACAACCTATTCGAATAGCCGTGCTCACTGTAATGAGCATCGCTTCGGTGATTACGGCCAAGGTTAGATTTTCATGAAAATGACTTGTTTATGGAAAATGCTTGGGTTGGAAATGCTGAATTTGACTTAGGATGGAAAAATGATTTACTGATTGAAATGTTTGTGAAAGCTACTATTCCTACTATCGCTTTTATCGCTTTGCAAATCTACTCTGCTTATCTTGAATCTTGTCTTGCTCATGAACCATAGCATATCCTTTGTACTAAGCCATGCATGTAGAATATTAGAATTGCATTATGTGCATGACTTGCTGAGTGCTCAAAGTACTCACCCCACAACAACACAACTTCAGTTGAAGAAGAAGCAACACCGCTCGGGAGGAGGAGTATCGGGAGGAGCCGATTTAACTAGGGAGCGAGCCCGTCGATTACTGTGGCAAATTGGTTGGCACCACGAGTTTATTTTATTTCATTTGATTTGAATATTATAATAATTCTTCATGAGGCGATCTTTGTAACTTGACCATAAGGTCGATCAACTAGTTTGAGTATTTAATCAAAGTACTTATTATTTCGTTGGTTATGGTGTGATATGTACCAATGTTGAGATCTGTGTGCACTAGCGTGATCTGGACTAGTGCTGAATACCTGAGGGTCCGGATTTGCATATTCGGGTCCCGACGAGGTGGTATCGAGCCATACCGGTAGGATCGCCCTTAGTTAGAATGGTCGAGTGAGGATAAAACTATTTTCTAAAAAGCTAAAATGTGCCAAGATGATAATGCAATCTCGACTTACCCCTTCTCTCTTTTCATACCCCCTGCTGAATTTATCACGTTTACGCTTTGTTTTAAAATTTCTGAGTTTCACGTGAGTGTCCTTTGGCAGATGAGGATGATCCACTCTTTTGGTGAGCAAGATCGAGAGTACGCCATGAGCTTTGGCGTATGATGCAAAGAAATGGGAGGATATGACAGCCGATCTACCGGGGACTATCAGATCGGCAGATCGATATTGCCTCGATGTCACCATCACGGTTTACGCTCGAATAGGGCAGTAGCAAGTCGTCCCATCCGCATTACTGCCAGATGGTTGTCATTTGACGCTGGGATTCAGGAGACATCGCGTCTGGCGATGAGGCAGATTGCTCGTACCTACCCCAGGGAGTTGGATGGCACAGTGTTCCGCCATCATCCACGCAGAGACACTCGCTACAACCGAGAGCCCATAGAGGAGGAGGATGCCACGATCACCCACCTGGTCAGATATGTTATCGCTCAAGAGGATGTTATCGACGAGACGGTTCAGAGCTGCAGAGGTCTCGTGGACGAGTTCACGCAGTGAGGGCGATCTGCTGTGCACTTGTGAATATTTGGCCCACTCTATCCAGAGGATTGGGGAGCTGGAGACAACACTGACGGACGAGCCGGAGCTGTGCTTGGAGCTACACGACCTGACCGGAGGAGCCACAGCGGGCAGAGCCGCGAGCCGAGCCGAGCCTGGAAGTGAAGTCGAGCAAGGGAAGTGAAGCCCGAGCCTGTGGAGGTCAGCAGAACCGATGGAGGTTCGGCAGGCAGGAGGCGCATCCAATGGAGGATCGTTGGGATAGGTTTGTACCAAGACCAAGACACCGCGGTGTATCCACCAGGAGTTCCGGTGGGGGTTGGCTCGAGTGAGCGTTAGGGTTAGCAGCTGAGACTCTGCGACGAGTCGCGTCTTGGAATAAGAGTCACCCTTAGAGGCGTTTGACTCGAGTGTTAGTTCGATTTGCTTCTTTCATGCTTAGGAGTGATCGGTATGTGTTGCATGGCCCATAGGCATTGTGAGCAACCATACCGATATTAATAAAGTAATAAAGTTAGATCTTGTACTACACCTTTGACCCCGCATAAGTACTCCATTACTTGTCTATTCTTACTTCCCTCTCGTCTCTAAACCATGGCGCAATCGGCTGATGGTGAACACTCGTGGAAACCAAGGAGGAAATGGGAGCGGTTCTCGCTCAGCTGGAAACATCGATGGTGAAGGACAAGGACCTCAACCAGCACCGCCAGTTGATATGCAAAACTTTGGAGCTTTTATTGCTGCACAGACCCAGTTAATGCATGCCATGATGCAGCAGATGCAGCAGGTCACTGCCCAAGCCGCCGCCGCCCAAGCTAACCAGGTCAACCCAGTGCAGAGGCCACCCTCGAGGCTGTCAGAATTCATGAGGACTCGGCCGCCTACATTTTCTGGAAATGCCAATCCATTGGAGGCAGATGATTGGCTGAGGACGATAGAGAGAAAGTTGCACATTACCCAGTGTGAAGGAAATGAGAGGGTACTCTATGCCTCTCATCAGCTTGAAGGAACTGCAGCTGAATGGTGGGAAAACTACTGCGCTGCTCATGAGCACCCACAGGACATCAGCTGGGAGGAGTTCACGATTGCTTTCCGGCAGTACCATGTGCCCGAAGGCATAATGGAGTTGAAAAAGGAGGAGTTTAGGGCACTGAAGCAAGGCAATCAACCAGTGTCCGAATATCTGAATAAGTTCACGCAGCTGGCACGCTACGCACCTGAGGACGTAGCAACGGACAAGGCCAGGCAGTCCCGTTTCATGAAAGGACTGAATTCAGGGTTGCAGGTGGGACTCATAACCCACACTTTTCCTGACTTTCAGGAGCTAGTGAACAAGGCGCTGATATTGGAGGACAAGCGCAAGGAGCCGAGAATAACCGAAGCGCAGGATGGCACAACGAGGAGCACGCCAGGAGCGCAGCGCTTGAGGGTTGCACCAAACCAGTTCTTCAGGTTCCAGCCAAGGAATGTGATGACGACGCCACCACCAGTACCAAGACCACGGACAAAATTTCCAAACGCCAACACGGTTGGGAATGCAACAAGCAGAGGAGCCAGTTAGCTGATTAGCTAGACGTTGTTTTATCCGCCACGAGCCGCAGCATTTCGCCAATTATTGTCCTAAGAAGGAGGAGGAGTGACACCGATTCGTTTCAATCTTGGAACTACTCCAACGAAGACACCCGCGACAGAGCAAGCCGTGGAGCTACACAATCTGAGCGCCACACGATCGTGGTAAGAGGCGAGTCAATCATGTCACCGCTGATGCAAAGGAGTAATACATCGGACGTCAGATTGGGTAAGTTACTTGTCAACTCAAGACTGCAATGCTTTTATTTGATTTCGAGCCTCGCATTCGCTTATATCTTGGATTTTGCTGTGAACAATGGATTGAAAATGGTGAACCTTAGGCATGTATTGCTAGTACAATCCGGGATCGTAACTCCGATCCGATGTAGGATGTTCGGGGTAAAGTTGCTTATAGATGGAACAGAGTTCCTAGCAAACTTAGTGGTGTTAGATACCTGCACCCTAGATGTTATTTTGGGAATGGATCTGGTTGTCTAAGCACAAGGTTGTATTAGGCGTGGACGAAGAGTCATATCACGAGAGTCCTTGTGGGAGAAAAATAGAGTTTCAGTAACCGCCGTTCGGGATGGACATTGATGGTCAATAGTGTGAAGGTCATTAGCATAGAAGATGTACCAATTGTCGAGAATACCGGATGTATTTCCGGAGGATTTACAGGATGCCACGAACGACAGGACATAGAGTTTGTAATCGAGTTAGTACAAGGAACGGCCCGATAGCTAAGAGACCTTATCGGATGTCAATCGATGAGCAGTCGAAATGAAGAAGCAGATTGAGGAATTATTGGATAAGGGATTTATCGAGACCTAGTTAAATCGCCATGGGGAGCACCGGTTCGCTTTGTCAAGAAGAAGGACGGAAGTTACTGGGATGTGTGTGGATTACCGAAATGAATGAAGTCACTATAAAGAATAAATATCCGCTACCCGGGATAGATGATCTGTTTGACCGCTTGAGAGGAGCCGAGTTTTCTCCAAGATTGACCTACGATCGATATCACCAACGGTGAAGATTAGATCGGAGGATGTCAAGACCGCATTTTCGTCAAGATATGGGCACTACTGAGTTTCTGATCATGTCTTTTGGTTTGACAAATGCACCCGCCTATTTCATGAACATGATGAACAAGGTTTTCATGGAATACCTGGACAAGTTCGTTGTTGTGTTCATAGATGACATTCTAGTCTACTCTAAGACGAGAGAAGAGCATGCCGAACATCTGGAGCTAGTTCTGGAGAAGTTAAGAGAGCAACAACTTTTCGCTAAGTTTAGCAAGTGTGACTTCTGGAAGAACAAGGTGGAATTTCTTGGACATGTAGTGACCGCCGAAGGAGTCGCAGTTGACCCAAGTAAGGTGGAAGCAGTGTTGCATTGGGAGCCACCTAAGACGGTGACTCAAATTCGTAGTTCCCTTGGAATGGCCGGTTATTACCGCCGATTTATTGAAGGATTCTCAACGATTGCGAGACCTCTTACGCAATTGTTGAAAAAGGAGAAGAAGTTTACATGGACGCCGGAATGTGAGCGGAGTTTTTAGGAGTTGAAGAAACGTTTGACCACGGCACCAGTGTTAGTTCTACCAGATTTAAGCCAGAGTTTCGATATATACTGTGACGCATCGCGCCAAGGGCTTGGTTGCGTGTTAATGCAAAACAGAAAGGTCGTCGCATATGCGTCAAGGCAGTTGAGGCCGCATGAGGAGAACTACCCAACACATGACTTGGAGTTAGCAGCCGTAGTGCATGCTTTGAAGTTATGGCGGCACTATCTAATTGGGAACAGATGTGAGGTGTACACGGACCATAAGAGTCTTAAATATATATTTACTCAATCGGACCTGAACATGAGGCAGAGGAGGTGGTTAGAACTAATTAAGGATTACAATCTGGGGATTCATTATCACCCTGGGAAAGCCAATGTGGTGACCGATGCTTTGAGCTGAAAAAGCCATTCGGTGAATATGTTGGTGGAAGCAAACCAGGTTGAGTTATGCAAGGAATTTCGTGGTCGAAGCCGAAGTTGTGCCTAAGGGATTCATAGCCACACTAGAGGTGAAGCCTACCCTCGAAAATCAGATTCGGGAAGGACAGAAGGACGATGTCAAGATTCAGAGGATTAAGTCTAAAATGGAGGAAGGCAAGGCGAAGGATTTCAAGCTCGATGAGCAAGGTACATTGTGGATCAAGAATCGCATTTGCGCATCGCCTGAAGAAGGAGTCAAGCGGTGATTTTGGAGGAAGCCCATGATTCCAAGTACTCTATTCATCCGGAAGCGCTAAGATGTATCAAGACCAAGGAAAGATTTTGGTGGCCAAGCATGAAGCGTGAAGTTGCAGAGCATGTTGTGTTGTGTGATATATGCCAAAGAGTCAAAGCAATGCATCGAGGCCAGCAGGATTACTCTGACCCGAAGATACGAGTGGAAATGGGAGGAAATCGAATGGATTTCATTAATGGTTACCGAGGACCCAGACAGGTATGACTCGTATGGGTTATAGTGGACCGCTTGACAAAGGTCGCCCACTTCATACCGTGAAGACTACCTATTCGGGGACCGCCTAGCGATTTGTATATGTCAAGGATTGTGTGTCTCCATGGAGTCCCGAAGAAAATTGTATCAGGCAGAGGAACCCAGTTTACCTTGAGATTTTGGGATAGGTTGCATGAGGCCCTAGGAACCCGTCTGAATTTCAGTACCGCATATCACCCGCAGACGGACGGGCAAACAGAAAGAGTTAATCAGATACTGGAGGATATGTTGAGGGCATGTGCGTTGGCTTATACAACCTCATGGGACAAGTGCTTGCCGTACGCTGAGTTTAGCTATAACAACAACTACCAGGCAAGTTTGCAGATGTCGCCATTTGAAGCACTATATGGAAGACCCTGTCGAACGCCGTTGAATTGGAATGAGACCAGAGAGTGTCATATGTTCGGGCCGGACATTCTCCGAGAAGCTGAAGAGCAGGTAGCCATGATCAGGGAAAGGTTGAAAATTGCACAATCAAGACAGAAGAGTTATGCCGATAATCGCCGCAGGGATTTGAGCTTTGAGCCTAAAGATTTTGTGTACCTCAGAGTTACCCCACTCAAAGGAGTTAAGAGGTTTCACACTAAAGGGAAGTTAGCGCCAAGATATGTTGGCCCATTCAAGATCCTAAGTCGTAGAGGTGAGGTAGCGTGTCGGTTGAGCTACCGGTCTTTAGCAGAGTGCATGATGTATTCCATGTGTCACAACTAAAGAAATGTCTCCGAAAGTGCCGTAAGAGCAGATCCGTTAGAGTCGGTCGAGTGCAGTAGGATTTGACTTATAAAGAGTACCGGTGAAAATCTTGGACACAATGGATCGAGAAACGAAATAAATCGACCCGCTCTCGCAGAGTTCAATTGGAGTAACCATTCGAGAGCGAAGCAACTGGGAGCTTGAAGAGGACTTGAAGAAGGAATTCTAACCTATTCCTTGTCATTACGAATCTCTGGGTCGAGATTCCGTTAAGGGGGAGGTTTGTAACATCCCAATTTTTGCTTTTCTTGCATTTTAATGGTATTTTGAATTTTTGGGAATTTCTGGAATTTATTTGGATTTATTTGGAATTATTTGGATTTATTTTGAATTAAACCATTTATCAACTTAATTAAATAATAGAAAAGTTAAAATAAAATTTTGCTAGAAATATTTTATTTGAGTCACAAATGTCCTAAAATATTTTTGAGAATTTTTCCAGAATTTTTCTGATATTTTTAATGCCCCAAATAAATTATTTTATTTTTGAGAAATATTTTTAATCGAAAAAGAATTAAAAATCCGGAGGAATAGTGTTGGGCAATCTATGCGGCGCCCGTTTCAAAAACCCTAAGCTGCGGGCCGCTTGATTTTCATCCGACGGACCACGCCACGCCACGCCATCCAATCCGATTCCTCCGGATTCGCCGCCGCCAAGTGGGCTTTTTTCGCGATTTTCACAAGTCGAGGGCGCTATTTAATGCGCCGCCACCCGGTTGTGATCCCCACCTTGCGCCGCACTCCGTCCAGACACTCCACGCCGCCGAAGTCGCCGTCGCCTCGCCGACGAAGCTCGCCAAATCTTCCCTCCGCGACTTCTTCGCGCCATTTCGCCGCCGCCGGTGATCCTCCGTCGCCGCCGTTGGTCCTTGAGTCCTCTCGCCGAGCCGCGTCGGGAGCGTTACTTCTTCGCGCGGAGAAGCACGGAACGCCGCCGCCACGTCTTCGTCTCCGTCTTCGTTGGACCACGCCACGCAACGCCGCCGGATTCGCGAAGCCGCCGGCCGGACGATCTCCATCCGATCACGAGGTGAGCCCGCCGCTTTAGGAACAAGTGAACTCCAACTTCAAACCTCCGCCGTTAGATGCAAATCCGAGGGCAGCCGTAGTGCCACGTCGCTCTTCACTGTGCATGAGACGCTGACAAGGCGGACCCACACGCCGCCGACCGCACGAAGCGATCAGGCACGCGCGGTCATCGACAACACGGACCCACATGTCGGTCACATTGTGTCTTTGCGCGATGAGTCGCCGACAAGCACGGGCCACCGTCACCGCGACGACTTGTGCGTGTGACGCCACCGTTGACGTCATGCTGACGTCACGGTGGGACCCACTTGTCAGCGAGAGAGCTGAGTCGTGCTGACGTCATGCTGACGTCAGCACGGGAGCCGGTCAGGGCTGACGTCAGCAAGGCCACGTGTCGTTCTGTGGTGGCGACACGTGTCACCGATGACGCAATAATTAATTTTCCGAAAAAGAAAATACTTATTTAAATCGGGTTATTGATTTTAAATGTATTTTGAAACTTCAAATGCTTATAACTTTTGCGTTTTAACTCCGATTTGAGTGATTCCAATTTCTATAAATTTGTAAAATTGTGATATTTCTGTTTATGAATTTTAATTGAATTTTTTAGCACTGTTGTCTACTGTTTATTTATTTTATTGTTTTGTGTATCGCTACGCGTGAGACGTTGAAGTACCCGAAGGTTTCGAGGGAGAGGTTCGACCCAGAGCAAGCTCAGAGAGCGAATCAGATTTTTGAAGGCAAGTTGTGTTTGATCATGTTGAACCTATTAGAGCAAATTATTTTGATTTAAACTATTGCATGCTAATTTGATAGAAATGACTTTGAATAAGTTTTGGGATTAGTTAAATGCCTAGTTGCTATATGCCACCTTGTCGTATATAATTGTAGGCCATGAATCCTTTGTCACCCTAGGTTATGGACTAATAGTTGGACATTAATAATTTGCCAACATGGGTTGAGTAGACCGAAGTAGTATGCTTAGCCCTGCCACGTGGACATTTTATGATTTTGGAATACCAAAGTAAATATTGACTTAATGAGATATGGAACATGATTTGTGAATGAGACATGTGTTATTGAGTTGATGATGGCACGTGGTGCAATGGTAAAGAACCGGGCTAGGAAAAATGATTTAGACTGGGGCAAATGGCAAGATTGTTTCTGGTGGGCCAAGAGTAGCAACTGGGCGGTCGTATTTGGTTTTTATTGGTTTTTGGATAATTGAGATCACACTTGGTTAGTCTTGCCTCGGTCAACTAAGGACTTAACCTTGAGAGCATTTGAACTGAGTCCTTCATACAACCACAAGCTCCGTAATGGGACGGGCTTAGCTAAGTAAACTGGAAAATCTAATCTTTGGTCTTGTCGTGGTGGTGTGAGGCCTGAGAAGCGGATGAGAACTCACATGGCGCAAGAGGGGGCCCTGGTGTGGTAACCAGTCCCTCCAAGTGTTGAAACCTTAGCGGCAATCTTGGGTTTAGATGGAACTTTGGAAAGGCTTCGTTACGGTTATTTGCCTTGGTGGTATTTGATCAGTATCTTGTGGGTAAAGTGTATAACCTTTGCAGAGTGTACAACCTATTGAATAGCCGTGTTTCACGGTAATGAGCATCGCTTCATGATTACTGGTCAAGGGTTAGATTTTCTTGAAAATGACTTGTTTATGGAAAATGCTTGGGTTGGAAATGTGAATTTGACTTAGGATGGAAAAATGATTTACGATTGAAATGTTTGTGAAAGCTACTATTCCTACTACTATTTTATCGCTTTGCAAATCTACTATGCTTATCTTGAATGTCAGATCGCTCATGAACCATAGCATATCCTTTGTACTAAGCCATGCATGTAGAATATTAGAATTGCATTACATGCATGACTTGCCGAGTGCTCAAAGTACTCACCCACAACAACACAACTTCGCTTGAAGAAGAAACTACACCGTCAGAGGAGGAGTATCAGAGGAGCCGATTTAACTAGGGAGCGAGCCCGATCGATTACTGTGGCAAATTGGTTGGCGCCACGAGTTTATTTTATTTCCAACGATTTGAATATTATAATAATTCTTCGCTCATGAGGCGATCTTTGTAACTTGACCATAAGGTCGATCAACTAGTTTGAGTATTTAATCAAAGTACTTATTATTTCGTTGGTTATGACTATGATATGTACCAATGTTGAGACTGTGTGCACTAGCGTGATCCTGGACTAGTGCTGAATACACAGAGGGTCCGGATTTGCATATTCGGGTCCCGACAGGTATGTTCTTGTCATTGTTGATGATTTTTTGCGGTATTCTTGGGTATTTTTCATGGCCTCAAAGGATGAAACTTTTCTTATTTTAAGGGTTTTGTCAGTAAGCTGTCTTTTGAGCTCCTAGGTGCCTTACGAGCTATACGCAGTGATAGTAGCACGGAGTCCAAGAACTCCTACTTTGAGAGTTTCTTTGTAGAGTTTGGTTTAGAGCATCAGTTCTCCTCTCCCTACGTCCCTCAGCAAAATGACACTGGTAGAAATGGATATGACGATGCTAAACGAGTACAGTACTCTTAGGAAATTTTGGGCTAAGGCTATAGCTACTGCTTGCCATATTTCTAATCGCGTTTTCTTGAGAGCACATTTGCATTGCACTTCTTACGAGTTGAGGTATGGGCGAAAGCCTAGTGTCTCTCATTTTCGTGTGTTTGATTGCAAGTGTTTTATTTTGAAGACTGGTAACCTGGATAAGTCTGAGATTCATTCTTCTAATGGTATTTTTCTGAGTTACTCGACTTCGTCGCATAGCTATAGGGTCTGGAGTTATGATGCGAATAAGATTATAGAGACCTGTGAGGTGACCTTTGATGAGGCTAGCCTAGGAGCTAGGCCTAATATTTTAGGCTCTTCTTCTTCCTTCGAGACCATTTTTGTAGAGGATGAGGATGATGGAGATGATAGTTCTCCACCTGATCCAGTCCCCTCTACACCTAAGGTGCCACCTATTTCCATTTCTGCACCTGAGGGAGACCAGCCCTTACCTTCTGATTTCTATTTCTTCTGTGCATGAGGTAGAGGCCACTTCTGCTTCTGGACCTCTCCGCCATATTCAGTGTTCTTATCTATCTGATCAGATCATTGGTGATCTATTTGAGTGTGTGATGCACTCAAAATCAGGCTTATATTCTTTCTGCCTTCACTCGGCCTTTGTTGTCTCTTTTGAGCCAAAAGATGTTACTCATGCATTATCTGACGAGTCTTGGATTAATGTTATGCGTGAGGAACTTGAAAACTTTGAGAGGAACAAAATCTGGCAACTTGTAAAAGCCTCATCTGGTCATAATGTCATTGGGACCAAGTGGGTGTTCAAAAATAAGCATAGTGGGGATGGGGTTGTCGTTCGTAAAGGCTAGACTAGTTGCACAGAGCTCTACTTAGGTTGAGGGTCTTGATTTTAAGGAGACTTTTGCCCCTGTGGCTAGACTAGAGGTATCGGGGATTAGTAAATCCTTTACCCCTGGCAGCTCCCGGATGTAGGCTACCCGGATGTCCGTGGCCCGGATGGTCAAGCCTGGCATGAAGGCACATTAACTCCACTTAATTGATGGTTATGACCACTTTATGACCATAATTACCGGTGCAATAATCGGCACCCATTATTGTGTAATTAGTGCACTTATTGGGGCGTGTAATTAGTGGGCTCGTTGCACCGTGTGGTTGTGGTATAAAAACCCCCTGCGCAGGGAGTAGGGGGGATGGATCTCATTTGATCACCCCATTGTAACATCCATGTACTTGTGTTCAACATTTCAATACAGAAAAATGCCACTAGGCGACTAGACGTAAGGCTATTATCTCGACCATGAGAGGCCCGAACCAGGATAAAATCCTTGTGTTCTTCGTGTTCTAATTGACAATCTTCCACGTCTTCGATGCTACACCTTCGGTAGAAAGAGAGCCTGTTGATCCTTCAACTCAACAAGTAAGCTCGGCAGGGACCTGTCTCCCAAACGTGGTGGCAACGGCGACCTCCCGCCCCTCTCTGGTGGAGCGGGTGGACAGAGCAGTGGGCAGGCCAGCAAGAGCTTCGGCGACGCAGGTGACGCTGAGGGCGTACTGCATCGCCGAAGACTCCAGCGGATTGCTCAACTCCACCCCCAGGGGCCGCAGGCTCCTAACCATGTGATTGTACACAGGACGGAGCATGACGGTAAGGTTGTGCAGTGAGCGGCGCAGCTCATCTTTAGCCCCCTTCCATCCTGCCTCGGCCTCCTCCGTCCCAAGTAGTAGGGCCGTCAGATTTGCCTTCTCTGGCGGCAGGCCGCCTCTTTCCTCTCTGCAAGCTCCAGCAGACCGCCCATCTCTCTGGCTCAACTATGCCTCTTGCTGGGTGGCCTCCGTGAAGAGTGTGCCCATTGAAGCATGAACGCTGCCAAGCTCAATGAGCAGTGTTGCCAGCCGAGAGGCAGGGGCGGCGAGAGCGCTCGACGAAGGGCCGGTGGAGGTGCTGGTGACGGCGACATCCCCATGAACCACTTCCGGGGCACCGGACGGACCACGAGCAAGATCTCCGGTCGCTGGGGCAGGTACCTGGCCTTGCGTAACGCTGCCGGGGGCCATCCTTGAGAGCGCCGGGAAACGGAAGGAGGACGCAGGAAGATTAAGTCCTCCCTGCGAAGCAATGGGGAGGGCTCTCGGCGCCGATGGAGCGGAAGCAGACGAAGTCGATGCCGGGGCAATAGTTGAAGACGTCGCTGTAGTGGAAGAAGACCCCGTTCCAGCCGCGCTCGAAGGCGCGATGGAACTGGAAGGGGCGGTCGTCCGGTCATCAGTGCGGGGCCTCTTAGGGTCTGCACCCGAGGTGTCCGAGGAGGACGGTCGCTTGCCCGCGCTCCGGTCGTCCACCGGGGCGGGGCCCCTGATCGTCAGGGGACCACGAGGCGGCAGCTTTGCGGGTCTAATGGAGTCCATCACCGGGAGTGACTTGACGATCTGGAGACATTCCACGAACTCCAGATCACACAATGGCCGGGCGTCGACCAGGAAATCTGAACCGCCTGGCGTTGGCCGGACCAGCCCGCCCAGCCACTTGGCAATAGAAGGGGCGTCCAAATTCCCTGCGCCTGAAGAAAAAAAAAGGGTTACCGACTGATGGTGACCACGTGAAATCAGAAGAAAAGAAGAACAGGAGCTTACGGCCCGGGTAGGTACGGGTTATATCATCATCACCCGTATACTGCCACGCCGGTCAAGAGCGCCGGCGCAGGGGGCTGATTCTCCGGGTCACGAAGTCCCGGATCACCAAAGACCCGATCCACCTAGAATCTCAGAGTCGGTCAATGCGAGCCACCATTGTCGGAGCTCATTGCCTCATCGACGGTGAGCCCCGATTCTCATTGGCCTCACTGGTGCGAAGGGTATCCCAGTAGCGCCAAGGCATTGTCGTCGCCACCGCATATAGCCGGCCGCCCGCCACGCCTTCCAGCTTGGTCTCGCTCGAAGGGATGTAGCGGGAGGTAGATCCATCGCGAAGACGAAAATGGCAGCTCCCCACGACCCCACCGTCACTGGAGCCGCGGAGAGTGTAGAAGTACCGAAAGAGAGGGAGATTTGGCATCACCCCCACGAACATCTCGCAGAAGTATGCGAAGGTGGAGAGGATGAGGACGGCGTTGGGGGTGAGGTGAAGATGGTGGATCTCGTAGAAGTGGATAACGGTGAGGAAGAATTCGGAAAAAGGCAGGACCAAGCCCGCCAACAGCGCCCAGGAGAAGACGACGATCTCCCCAGCTTCGCATCAAGGCGTGGAGGTGCCCCGGCGTAGTCGAAGAGAGCCTTCGGGGGCGATCCGGGAGAGCCCCGCTTGCCTCTCCCCATCGACAATCGAAGAAAGGAAAATTTGCGCCATTAGAACAGAGTAAGGGCTGGAGACAAGCAAGTCGAAGAGGCAAAGGAAGAAGACGAAGGAGTCTAAAAAGAGCGTGAACTGTCAGCCCTAGGCGCGTGTATTAATAGGCTTCTTGTGATGGCGGTCCGCAGAAAGATGAAAGTGCGCGACGCTTCGGGTCCAGAGAGAAGGTGGCGGAAGCGGAGAGGGCTGGAACAGTTGCATGCGCATGATTGGTGGGCCCGTCCCGAGCACGCCAAAGATTAAAGAGGGTCGAAAAGGTCGGGCGCTCAGGACCAGACCAGGGCAGGCTACTATCGGCGATTTTGCACGTGTACCCTCTCCGCCATCGTCATAAGGGCCCAGACGCTAAAGTCCAATGACTGGCGGCGGTGGGTGAGCATGCCCTGCTGCCAGGCGACCGCGTCGTGTGGCGGCCTGGCGAGCAGGTGGGTGAGCAAGCCCTGCTGTTGGGCAACCGCACCACATGGCGGCCTGGCGAGCAGGTGGGCGAGCAAGCCCTACTACCGGGCGACCGTGCCGCGTGGGGTCTGTCGAAGGAGCCGGGGTGCACCACCGGTGAGACATGAAGACGTGCGTTGGCAAAATAGGGAGCTTCACCTTGAAGTATTCTCCCTCAACAACCCGTGTCAGAACCATTAAATGCGTGTGGCTTCACTGACGACATGATAGCTTATCCCTCTGACGTACTGCACCTAACCAGTTCTATATATGTCATTTCCCGGGCAAACTGGGCGGAGTTGGACGATGGTGCAAAGAATGAGGCCAAAGGATGGGGCTGCAGTGACTGATGTAATAAATGAAGTGTAATCATTGTGATGTCATCCTTCTCGCACGCCCGAGCCAGCCCAGCCTATATAAGGGGGGTTCGGTGCATGAGAAGGGGGAGAGAGAGAAGGGGACGAAGAGAAAAACGAGAGAGGGAGAAAAACGAGAGGAAAAAAGAAGACAAGAGAAAGAGAGCGCTGAGGGAGCTCGGGAAGAACCTAGCATGTTGTGGAGCACTTGTAATTCCCTACAAACACATTAACAAGAGCTGAAGCAGGACGTATGGCTATTACCCACATCGGAGGCTTGAACCTGGGTACATGGACGTGTTCTTTAATCTACGCCTGTGAGGACCCCTCGAGAGAGCCCATAGGTGTCCTGCCGTGAAGATCCCCTCTATTAAACCTCGGATCCCTTTGAGGCATAATAGCTGGCCGGCGAAAAACGCTGACACCTCGTGACAAAGAAGTCTGGATTGTTTCCTGGGATATTCGGCGTCACTCCCCTATTCGCTCCTGTCATGGTGACTCCCGGAACCCTGCTTCGGAAGACCGTAGGAAGCATGATCGGTACCGCGAGGACACTCGGAGCGATTCCCGAGTGACCTCGTAGGGTCAAAGATATACTCGTTCCAGTCATGGGCATGCCGAATATTTGACCTCAGATCGGTCCCCGCCGCGCCATCATCAAGAAGTATTCTCTCGCTTTGGTCCATGCGTCGGGAGCCACCACAGCGATGATCGATGTGATCGTCACGGCCGAAGGGACCATCACGATGGCCTAGCTTTTGAGTGTCGAGCTTTCTCAGCGTCCCTTCGCAATGTCTCGTGGCTGAGCAAATTCAAGCCCAATCACATTGAGAGGTTCAACGGTACTCAGAATCCGGATGAGTTCCTCTCGATTTACTCTATCGTGATCCTAGCAGCTGGAGGTGATAAGGGAGTTATGACCAACTTTTTGCCCACAGTTTTATATGGAGCTGCCCAGACATGGCTCTTCAATCAAAAGGAGGGGTCGATCTGCTCTTGGAGGTAACTCAGCGAAGCGCTTAGAGCAAATTTTCAGAGCTGCTACATCCGCCCGGGCATGGAGCGCGATCTCGAGCGCTTGATCCAAACTGAAGGGGAGTCTTTGCGACATTTTGTCCAGAGATTCATCAAGGTAAGAAATTCTATCCGAATGTTTCAGATGAGGAAGTTGTCCGCACCTTCAAGTTTGACGTTCGGGACGTCCCCTTCACGTAGGATCAAATCCATCCGGACCTGACAGCCAGCGAGCTGTTCCGCATGGCCGATCGATATGCAAATGCTGATGAGGCAGTCCAGTGGAAGAAGATGCTGGACGAGGGCAAGTTGCCACCTCAGCCAGGCTTGGAAGGCTCCACGAGCAAGAAGAATCTAGGCTCTATGGAGAAGAAAATAAAGAAGAAGAAGAAGAAGAGGCCGTCTGCGCCAAGCATGGTGGCAGCTATCGAGCATCGTCCGCCACGAGATCCGCAGTCACAGCAGTGCGGAAGAGGCAGGGGCCGACCACCCCAGCGCCGCGACGACCAAGCCCACAACGTTCAAGATCGCAATGGCCAAAGTAATCCGTCAAACGATCATTTTTGTCTACTCCATCAGGCATGCGGGCATGACCTTCACAATTGTCGGACCTGGGCATTCTGCTTGGAAAAGTTCTACAATGGCAAGGGTCCTATGCCCACGCTCCCAGAGAAGGGTGAGAGCAGCAAGAGTAAGGGCAAAGAGCCCGCAAATGACGACGAGGACATGGAGTACCAGGAGCCCCGCAATCATATTGCGGTTATATTCGGGGGCTCCTCGGCCTATAAATCCCGCAGGGATTTGAAGGAGGCAGCATGGGAGGTGCACCATGTTACTCAAGGCAAGCCCCCCGTGCAGTAGCTCAGGTGCTCCCAGCTGCCCATCACTTTCTTCAAGGATGATTATCCCCTTGGAATGACCAAGCCTCATAAGTTCCCTTTGGTCGTAAACCCGACCATCAGCAATACTACGGTGGGGTGAGTCCTCATCAATGGCGGAAGTTTTTTGGACCTCACATCCGCCAAAGTCATGGACGAGATGCAGATTTCTCGATCCAAGATCAAGAGCATAGCGGTCCCCTTTTTCGGGATCGTTCTGGGCACCTCGACCAAACCCCTTAGCCAGATCGTTTTGCCTGTCACATTCGGGAGTCCAAGCAACTTCCAGATGGAGATGATCAATTTTGAGGTGGTCGATTTTGAGTCAGCCTACAATGCCATCCTCGGCAGGCCGGCTCTCACTAAGTTTATGGCCGCTATGCATCATGCTTATCAATGCTTGAAGGTTTCCGGTCCAGGCGATGTAATCACCATAAGGGGAAGTCAAAAGGCGGCCCTAAATTGCGACGAGAAGTTACTTAACATGGTCGGGCGATTGCCTCAACGTGGTCTCGACCAAGAGCCCAAGAATTCACGGCCGAAAGTTGCACTCCAGCCAGGAGGAGAAACCAAGGCAGTTCCACTGAGCAACGCGGACCCGACCAAGGTTGTGCGTTTGGGATCTTCCTTAGATCCTAAATAGGAACTCGAGCTCATTACTTTCCTTCGAAGGAACGCGGATGTGTTCGCTTGGGAACTATCTGACATGCCTGGAGTCCCAAGAGAAGTAATCGAGCCTGAGCTAGCCTGCTCGCCCGATAAGAAACACCGCGAGAGAAGCTCGTGCTTTTCCCCAAAAAAACAAGCAATCATCCGGGATGAACTCGACAAGCTCCTCAAGGCTGGTTTCGTCCGATAAGTTGAGCATTCGAAATGGCTAGCGAATCCGGTCATCGTCAAGAAGAAGGGGGCCAAGTGGCGCATTTGTGTCGACCACACGGCCTTGAATGCCGCATGTCTCAAGGACAATTTCCCACTGCCGCATATAGACCAGTCGGTCGACGCAACAGCGGAGTCCCAGGTGATGAGCTTCTTGGACGCCTACTCGAGCTACCACCAGATCAGCATATCACTGGAAGATGAAGAGAAGACTTCCTTCATTACCCCGTTCGATACGTTCTGCTACACGACCATGTCTTTCGGTCTTAGGAATGCTGGAGCGACCTTCCAGTACCTCATGCAGAAGACTTTCTGTCAGGACCCGAATATGCAAATCTGGACCCTCTGTGTATACTGCACTAGTCCAAGATCACGCTAGTGCACACAGGCTCAACATCAGTGCATATCACAATCATACACAGCGGAAATAAAATAAAAGACATTATATACCAAATATTACTAGTTGCATGACCTTATGGTCAACTTACATAACAATGCCTCACAAGGTGAACGAAAGAAATTAAACTGCAAATGAATGAAGACGTAAATAAACCTCTCAAGATACCACAGCAACCGACAAGGCTCGACCCTAAACATTCGTCCCTTCATGGTACACCTTCTTCAGCACTGGTGATGTTGTAGGCAAGGATGAGTACATAAAGCAATCAACAAGTTGTGCACAGAATGCAATTCTAACATAACTATATGCAAGGCTTATTCCAAAGGAATGGCTAACAATGGCTATTTGCAGTAAGCAGTATTTATGAACAAGTACAATATATAGATTGAAAAGACAGTAAAAACAAATAACAGTAATAGATAGATTCAACGTTTCTCAAGTAAACCAAGTTTTCCATCCTAAGTCAAAATTCAACCTCCCATGGCAACCTGCCATCCATCCCAAGTTTTTATTTTGCAAAAGTCTAACCCTTGACTGTAATTCCCGAGCTATACTCAATACCGTGAGCATGACTATTCGAATAGATTGTACATTCTGCAGAGATTATGCACTTTACCCACACGACATGATCATCTCTTGTTGCCAAGCTATTGGCACACTTCCTTTGGTGTGCCGGTAGAGAAATCATGACAAAGCCTTTACAATGCCCTGCCTTAACCCAGTACTACCCGCTGAGGTTTCAACACTGATGGGCTGAACCACCACAACAGGGCCCTCCTCTTGCGCCATGTGAGTTGATCCGTGAACCTGGACTCACACCACCAAAGCAGTACTAAAGATAAGACAGTGCAAATTAATCGGCCAGGCTGCCCCATAACAGACATGTGGTTGCATGATTGATTCATGTCAAAGGCTCACAAGGTTAAGTCCTTAGGGTTGAATAAAGCAAGACTTGCACATACCATTCGCCCATCGGGCCCACCCAGGCACACTTGCCCTTGCCACTTGCTTCGATCTAAATCATAACCACCCCAGTTGATTACCAAGCACCATGTGTCATCAACAATTTAATATCGTTGCATGACATCCATTGCCACAACAACTCAATCTCATCGTGTGACCACACATGACACGCAAATTCATAACATTGTTCCATATTCCATTAGTCAAGATTATTTATCAATGATTCAAGCACATGTGATGACGTGGCATGGCTAAGCAATCTAATCCGATCTAACCATCCTATGTTGGTTTTATTATTAACCAACTATAATAAACCAATCTAGGGTGACAACAAATTATGGCATACAAATGACAAGGTAGGGTGTAGATCAACAGGTATGTTAGCTAACTCCCAATCTAGATTTAAAACATTTATACATATGAAATAAGATGCAATATCGTAAATCAAAATAGCAATTTTATAAACATGGGTTCAACATGATCAAAGCACAACTTGCCTTGGAAAAACCCTTATCCATGCTCTGGACCTCGGTCTTGAGTTGATGAATCTCCCCCGGATGCATCGCACAATTTATTGTCTACGCGAAACAAAAGAGAATGCCAAATAAATACCAAAATAGAGAGCAAACAAACTCCAAAAATCAAATAAAATTCACCACTAGATAGATCTCAATTTTACAAATTTTTAGAAATTTGAATCACCTCAATCGGAGTTCGTATGAAGGAGAACGAGCTCTCGGAAGATTGAAATTCCTAAAAATCAGAAAATTGGAAAAAAAAATAATATACGAATTATTTTTATAAAAGAAAATCCGCTTTATTGCGTCATGCTGACGTCATCCTTGGATCCGAACTAATCACATGCAGACACCTGGCTCGGCACTGTGCCGTGGACTCGGTGCATCGTACAGTGGGTTCACCGTGCACCACGACACTATGCCGTGCACCGGCTGACGCCAGCGCCGACGTCAACGACATGCGTCAACGCCTGATTGGCCGAACCGGCACACGATCTGGACCGCTGCTTTGGATCTGACGGTCACCGATCAAGCTTCCACTCGGCATAATCTGGATCATGCACCCACGATCGGACGATGGCCGCTTACCCGAGCGGTTTACTGCTCCCGAACGATGATGTGGCTTGACCCGAGGCGCTCGATGATGATCCAATGGTTGACAGCGCTTGAACTCGGCGATAACTGCGCGACGGAGGAACTCCGCCGGACTTGGGGACGACGACGTGCCTTGCGGCGATGTGGTGTTCTCCGATGACCACGGGATGGCGGAACCGACACGGTGCGATGAAGGGGGTTTGGAGCTAGGCTTGGAACGGCAGAAGAGGGTCTCGGCGACGGCGAACACAGCGCAAATCTCCTCAGGCTCCGGCGAGCTCGTGCGTGAACTCCAAAGCTTCTCGGACGACGGCACTAGAGAGGGAAGATGCCGCGGCTCACGGGGGTCTTCGGGGGTCAGGTCGGCTCCTTAAATAGGCCTCGGGTGACACGTACGGGCCCGGGATTTGAACGACCACGGCGACGCCGAACTCCCGATGAACTCGAAGTTCAAATCCGAGACGACAACGGGAGACCTTCGGATCTTGATCGGATGGCTACGGAGAAGTCCAGGCATGGCACGATCTTAACCGCCCACATAAATCGACGGCCCAGATCGGATACGACTGAAACGGCATGGTTTCATCTCCACCGTGCGATGACGATCCAACGTCGATGGGCGGCTAGGGTTACGCGGCGCACGGCTTGATGAAGGCCGCCCGATGGAGATCCGACGGCCGCCAGCGAAGCTTCTAGAAGACGGGCGAACAAATTTGGCTTAACCAAGCTGCTAGGTCAAGAACGGCCGGATAGTTATAGACACAAGATCTTGGGCTCGCCCAAGATCGTTTCATGAGGGATTTTCGGGGGTTTTTGATTTAAAATAGTTAGAGAAAATAAGTTGATTATTTAAGCAACCAAAAACACCAGGAAAAATCCAAGAAAAATCTCAAAAATACTTTGAGAGATTTTGGACCCAAATAAAATATTTTTGGAAGAACTTTATTTTAAATTTATCTACATATAATTAGTTTTTGGCAAAAGGGCAATATACTTAATTTTAAAATAATTCCAATAAATCTAAAAAAATCCAATTCAATCCAGAAAATTCATAAAAAGCACAAAATTGCAATAAACACTATTAACTAAATAAAAAGCCAAAATTTGAGATGTTACACTTTCCCAGACCAAATAGGTCGTAATCTGGAGGTCTATGTGGACAACATAGTGGTCAAAAGTAAGCTCGCCTCAAGTCATGTATCCGACCTTGAGGAAACTTTTTGTAACCTCAACAGACATCGAATAAAGCTTAATCCAGAAAAGTGTGCTTTCGGTGTAAGGGGGCAACGTGCTTGGCTACATGGTCAGCCCACAAGGCATTGGGGGCAAACCCAAAGAAGATTGAAACTATCGAAAGAATGTGACCACCTAGCTGTGTAAAGGAGGTCCAAGCCTTGACCGGGCGTATGGCAGCTCTAAGTCACTTCATTTCCCGGTCAGGCGAGCGTGGGCTGCCTTTTTTCAAGGCGCTCTGTAAGCATGGTGGTTTCACGTGGACAGAAGAAGCAAACCGCTTTTTTGAAGAGTTAAAGCAGTACCTGTCTAGACCACCTATCCTAACCACACCAAGGTTGGGGAAAACCTTGCTGCTATATCTGGCGGCAACCCCACAGGCCGTAAGCGTAGTGTTAATAGTTGAAAGGGATAGGGTGCAACGACCAATTTACTATGTCAGTGAAATCTTGCACGGACTAAAGGAGCGATACCCCAAGGTCCAGAATCTCTTGTACTTGCTGTTCATGGTTTCTAGAAAGCTGCGACACTATTTTCAAGCCCATAAAATCATGATCCCGACCAACTTTTCACTTAGGGAGATCCTAAGAAATCAAGACGCCGGTAGTCGGATAGCAAAGTGGGCCATGGAGCTCGCCGAGTTTGATATCCAGTTCTTAGCTCGTACAGCGATCAAGTCCCAGATCTTGGTAGATTTTGTAGCAGAATGGACGAATCCAGCACCACCCTGTACCAAGCTCGATAGATCTAAAGAAGGTCATTGGACAATGTACTCAAGCTCGATAGATCTAAAGAAGGTCATTGGACAATGTACTTCGATGGGTCTCGTGCCTATGAACTCCGTGATCCAAATGACCTATAAAAGGCGATTCACAGCTTGGAATCACCTTTTAAGAATTTCCAAGTACTCAAAGGCGCCTTGGTTGAAGTGAGGAAGATGGAGAAGTATAATTTCAAGTACTCTGCTAACCAACTTTCCAAGTTCGATTCCTCCCAAATTTCCACTCTAGCAGGAGTGCTCATCGAGCACTTGTACAAGCCCTCCATTCCCTTTGTAGAGGAGGCATCAAAGACGTGCAGTAACGTCTCTCTTCTCAAGCATGGTGCGAATTGGATGACGCCACTCATTCAATATCTTGCACATGGGACACTGCCCGAGGAAGAAGCCAAGCGTTCTCGTCTCATAAGGTGATCCTCTCCTTACAAGTTGATCGAGGGCGCCTTGTACCGCAAAGGAGCACTAGGAGTCCTCTCCAAGTGCATATCTCAAGAAGAGGGTAAATACCTTCTTAGAGATATCCATGAAGGAGTGTGCAGAGCTCACTCGTCTTTCAGAACACTTGTGAGCAAGGCATTCTGATTGGGTTATTATTGGCCAACAGCCTTAGACGATGCTCGCTCGATCGTGACAACTTGCAAAGCATGCCAGTTTCATACTCGTAAGGTCCATCAGCCGGCATATGTGCTTCAGGTGCTCCACTTTTCTGTGACAACACTTCTGCTATTTGCATTGCAAAAAACCCAGTGCACCACTCTAGGACCAAGTACATTGATATTAGATATCGCTTCCTTAGAGACCATGTGGAGAAGGGAGATATAGTGCTTTAATTTATGGAGAGTGGCCACCAAATTGCAGATATCTTTACCAAGCCTTTGGATACTCTAGATTTGTGGCCTTGAGAGGAGAGTTTTGAGTTGTGTGCCCTTACGACATCAATTAAGGTGGAGCTGATTTGTATATTATGTACTATATATATTTTCTTCCAACATTTTCATTTTCATGTATCTTCTGGGTAATATTGGGCTTAATTCTAGAGTTGTGAGTTCACTTCACTTAGACTTCTAGCATACTTTGCATACACCTCTCATCTTATGCTATAGGTTGCTATCATGCACAATTAACTGTTCTCTCTTCTCTCTAGATTGAGTTCCCTCACAATCTTATAAGTCTAGTAGGTATTAGGACCCTTGGGTAGATAGAGTCTGTGTGCACTCCTTAACTTAGGATCTAGAGGTAGCTTCCCTTTATCAGTCATTGGGGAAGATGAGAACGAGTTTGAATCATAATATTCTCTACTATATTTTCTATGCTCTATAGCCACCTAGTTTGTAATTTCTCAACTTTTTCTCCTCATTCTGTATTTTTGGTTTTGATTGAGTTCATTTGGACATTCCTTGAGCTTAATTTTACTATAACTCAACTTGAACCAGATTTGTGCTTAAAATTGATTCACTTGTTTAGGGGAAGTATGAGAATCTGCTTCATGCATTGCATATAGACTTCATTTTCTATCTTATGAGCATTGTCTATTATACAAATGAGCTATTATTCATGCCATGCACCTTGCTACTTTTCTAAAGAAAAATGCTAGCTTAGATATGTCCAAGTTCATTTTGATTTATCTTGCTAAGTTTGTTAAAATCTAAAAATTAAAGCTTTAAAAGAAAATTTGATAAAACATGTTACTTTTACTTGCTAAGTTTCTTCTCTAGGTGTATATGCTATTATTTGTGAAATTTTAGATTTCTACTAGAGTCCCTATAACAACTTGGGTGAAGCTAGGTAGATCCATACTTGAGTCCTTCATATGCTCATAAATCTATGTGCTAAAATAAAAACAAAAAATGACTTTTTTGTGCAAATTGATCTCAACACTTTACATTCATAAGACTACTTCCTATTGCACTTGTAATGAACTTGGAATGTATCATGTATGACCAAGACTATCCTCTTAAGATCTCTTCTTGAGATGGTCAACTATGACTTGAATTAATCACTTAAAAAATACAAATAAAAACAAATATAAGTGGATAAAGAATGCAAATAATGTTACACATTTGCACCCCACTATGTCATTTGAAATCTTACAGAAAAAATTGCATTAAAGATAATTGAGCTCAAAGGACCTTGTCCGCACTTCTAACTTTCCCAATGTATTGAGTAGGTCGAACTCTAGGTTTTCCATTTGATTCATTGTATGGCTTTGCTTCTAATTTAGAAACTATGCTAAGTGTTGTAATTGATAAATCATGCAAACATAGTTTTATTTGTGCTTGTTAAGCATAATTAACATTTGCACTTGTACATGTCTTAGTTTAGCATAATCTGAACTTAAATAGCTTGGTGTCATGCTTTGTATATGTAGTCACTTGAATAATTTTCAAAACTTTTTTAGGATGTATTTTCATGCGTACATGTGTAAATAGGGAGAAAATGCCATCTTGATGCCTATATTGCCATCTTAGTATAAATAGGTGTAAATAGGTAGAAAAGGCATTATTTAAAGATAAAAGGTGAATGTATCTTGGTTCTTATTATCATGGTAAAACTTGCTAATTCTTAGGATCATAAGCATACTTGAGGTTTTTGTGAGTTTTTATTGGATTTTAGAGCCTTTATGAAAAACTTGCTTTTTCTTTTGTTTTGCTCTAAAATCTTCTAGCCAACTTAGTCATGATCTCATTTCTTTCTCTATGTACCAAGTTTGACTTTGCATTCAAATTGCTTTCTTCCTCTCTCTTTCAAACTCAAATTTATGTCTTTTGGGTGTTTGTTAATATGCACATCAAGGGAAGATTGAAAGACCATATGGAGGTCTAACCTTGTTGGTGATGAGTTATTGACTTTGTTTTAATATGAGGTGCTTGAGTTTGAGTTTGAATTGAATTGGATTTTCAAAATAAAACAATTTGAGTTGTATTTGCTAGGAACGGCACTACCGGCCTCAAGAGGGCAATACTGCTGGCCAGGGGATGGCACTACCACTTGGGGAGCGGTAGTTATTTTCCAGAGAAGGGACATTAGGGGAGCGGTACTACCGACCATGCTGGGATGGTAGTGCCGGCCAAGCATGACTACCGGCCCTAGGAGGCGGTAATGCCGGCTTATTGAGTGAATGTTGAATTTAAATTTTGAAATTGTGCAAGATTTACCATACGTATTGTGGGCCTAGATTTAGCAGGCTTATTTATTGATGTCTAATTACGAATTTATGAAGAAATAAGGGTCTATATGGAAAGTGGGTTTTAATCCTCATCACTCTCCATTTCTGAACACATGTCATTCTAGTTTTCAAATTTTACTTCTAAATATATGTCATTTTATAATTTTGAGATAACTTTTAACTATTTGTTCTATTGTATATCCATATCATTTATTATTTCCAATGTTATTTGTTATTGTGAATAGAGTAACATGCACCATCTAAGAGCAATAAGTGGGCTAATAAAGTTGTACAGTTTTGTCGTGATTTGGTTGAAGTGCTAAATTATAAAACATTATACATTAAGGCATGATGATAGTAAAGAAAAGAGAGTTTTACCTCCTTACATTACGTGTGTTCGTTAAGTTTATTGTAGTTACTAGGAATGTTTTCGTAATGTGTAGTTTTTTTATAGAAACAATTTCATTTTTTCTAGAGTTTTTTTTAGATTGTCGAGAAAACGTGTGAAACGGTTGAAAAAATACAAACGCAATTACGTTTTTTTGCATTTATCTAGGGTCCTCTCATGAGGGATTCGCGACTGCGCTAAATTGAAAGGTCTTTTCGTGAAAAATAGATGGAGTGATCTAAACGTAATTACACCGATTTTTTTTAAGTTGGCCTAGATAGAGAGCCGCGTGATGGCGCGCCTGGCGAAAAAATTTGACCCGAATTTTTTCTGCAAAAAATACAATTTATTTTTCTCGGTGGTGTTTTTTTTAAAAAAAATTGGCCGTGACTGCGCAAAATCGAAATGTCATTTTCGCAAAAAATTGTTAGAATGATCTAAACTTAATTACGCTTTTTTGGTATTTATTTATGATCCTTTCACAAAAGATATGCGATTTTGTCAAACCAAAAGGTTCTCTTGGTAAAAAATTATTGAAAAGACCTAAACATAATTACTAATTTTTCTAAAGACATTCCCATAGGAAATAACACGTGGCATTGGTGTGGTTGCTTAGAAAAGTTGCTAACTTTAATAATGGTATGATGATGATTCAATCAGTGCATCGCGAGCGGGACGTGGTCGTTTTACAAGAAAAACAAATTGCGGAAGAGACAGCTGGTGAACAGCCATGTCGATTCACTTCGGCTGACAGATTCGGTGAATCCGTCTCCGTCCCGTCCCCAGCTGAACTCCAAGCTCCTCCTCCTCCTCCTTCCTTCCGCAACCCTAGCCTCCTTCATCGATCTCGATGGCCACCTCCGCGGTTTTGGCGCTCCTCATGGCGTTGGCGCTCGCACGGGCCGCCGCCGCCGGCGACATCGTCCACCAGGACGACCAGGCACCCAAGATCCCCGGCTGCTCCAACGATTTCGTCCTGGTCTCTTCTCTAAATTGATCTGTAATCCCTCCCTATTCTTCCCTGCTTGTATATATTGCTGCTCCTTTACTTACTAGTACTACTTTACTTCAGTACTTGGGTTTAGTTAATTCACCAGTTGGGGTTAGCTGCCTTTATACCATTTTGAGCGGCCTGCCACTGGATTGGATCCCCCTTCCCCTGACCATCGATTACACTTTCCAGCTAGCTTATTATTGCTTTACTTTAGTTCCAGCCTTCAAGTGTTCCTTCCTATATGTATGTGTGTGTGTGTGTGTGTGTGTGTTGCGTTTACCACATTAGAGGACTTACTACTAGGCGTGTAGCACTGAATGTTGAATCAATTACAAGTTACTCCATCAATGCATCACGAAGATGCTCTCAGATGATGCATAGCTAACTGAAGTACTCTCTCCGTTCAAGTTTATATGGCGTATTTTTTTAATGGCTTTGTCTATAAATATAAGGCGTATTTCATATTCCAATACAAAATTAGTGTGATATTCCACTATACCCCTAATAAATATCCATCTTTACTTTATATTTTCTATGTGCATGCATTGAATATAGTGCTTGGTGATAATAATTAGGGATAATATAGTCATTTTCAATATCATTTTGGTTTATGTGTTAGAAAGAAATACGTCTTATAAACTTGGACAGATAGAGTACTATTCAACTCTCTCAGCACCTATTACACCCAACCTGGCTCAACTTCATTCACGGCTTCATGATTGTGTGCTTAACTTGTCTGCTTGTATTACTTCTGTACGCTCTTCATCTTTGAAACCATATCATGCTTGATGCCTTACATTGCTGGTATACATACTTCTCTTTTCAACTTGTCCTCTTGCATGGCGTTTTTTCCTGCTATCAATTAATTATTCCCTCCAATCATTTGCTCCTCTCTCCTGCTTATTTAAGGTCAAAGTGCAAAGCTGGGTTGATGGCAAAGAGGACAATGAGTATGTTGGTGTTGGTGCACGGTTTGGTCCCAAAATAGTGTCCAAGGAAAAACATGCAAATCGAACTAAACTTACCTTGGCAGACCCTATTGATTGCTGCGCTCCTCCAAAGGACAAGGTTTCTCTTCTGCAACAACTTACACTTATTTGTCTATCCCTGGCCCCCTCACTTTTGTATCCCAGTAATCGCATCTTCCTTTTTTTCCTAGGCTTCTGGTGATGTTCTTTTAGTTCAAAGGGGGAAATGCAAGTTCACAAAAAAAGCAAAGTTTGCAGAAGCTGCTGGGGCTTCTGGTATACTAATCATAAACCATGTCCATGGTATGTTGTCTCCTTATTTATGAGTTATATGACATTGTTCGCTGTAAAATTTTTAACATATGATGCTCGCCATTTTCCTTTAATAACACCTCATGTGACTATCTGAGGAATATCCTGTATTATGGGAACTGAGAGTGGCTCCATAATTTACTCTACTATGTACATATCACCTTTTTCTGCTGCAACGTTCAGTTTAACCTTTGGTGAAACCCTCAGCCCGTAGGCATTTATCCTTGTGTGTTTTATGGTATGTAGCCATCTATGAAAAAATCATCCTCTTGATCATATAAATAGGGAGCATCTCAGGAGCATATGTTTCCCATGAATGTCCATCCATGCATTTAATTTTGATGTCTAATGACCGCATTGTTTAAAGTTCATCTTATTCTCTCTTCTTTGATGGCGTGTTGTCATTGTGGTATTAATCCAATTTGTTGTTGGTTTTCCCCTTTGCTGGATTGTTTGGAATGTGGCAATGTACTAATGCTAATGCATCCTTTTTAATGGAAATAGGTACCTTAAAAAAGGAAATAGGTGAAACTTTGCTAAAAAAATTGTGCTAATGACATATGTATGTTTTTTAGTACACACATTTATATTTGAAGTGTTGCATTACATATATGTATAGCCATATAGGTGCATTTGCACATGTTTTCTTGGCAAATATTTGATTTTCCCCTATATCATGTGCCTACCCTGCAGAACTATACAAGATGGTCTGTGAAAGGAACGAAACTGAACTTGATATAAACATCCCTGCAGTTCTTCTGCCAAAAAATGCAGGTGATGCTTTACATACGATTCTTACAGGTGGTAACTCAGGTAACCCGTCAACTCACCTTGGCCAATTTCATGTGAAACAAGAGAGTGCTTACTTTTGTTGTCCAGCCTTGCTTTTGACTTTACATTGGCTTGGATTCTGGTTATTTGTTCTACTAAAAATAGCTTACTGACATATCCTTGTTTCTTCCCTTAGTTTCTGTGCAGCTGTACTCTCCGGATCGTCCTGCAGTCGATACAGCAGAGGTGTTTCTTTGGCTTATGGCTGTTGGTACTGTCCTTTGTGCATCATACTGGTCAGCATGGAGTGCTAGAGAAGCCGTTAGTGAACGGGAGAAGCTCCTGAAGGTTCTGATCTTTTATTTGTTTTTATACATATTCTACTTAAAATGAGGGACTGACAAATGCGCTAACTGTAAAGGATGGCCATGAAGGCTTACTGAATGCTCAGGATGGAGGTTCTAGTGGCATGGTAGATATCAACGTCACATCGGCAATAATGTTTGTTGTGGTTGCATCATGCTTCTTAATAATGCTTTACAAGCTGATGTCTTCTTGGTTTGTGGAGCTACTGGTGGTCATCTTCTGCATCGGTGGTGTAGAGGTGCAATTTCATCTGACTTGTACTTTTACTTTCAGAAACATAGTTATGAAAATTTTGATGCTGCTTAGGCAGTAAATAATATCAGTTGCTCTGAGTCTTTAGTCATGGTACCAACTACCAAGTATTATCAAATGACCTAGTTGATAATTTGTGACTAGTATAGTGAACCAACGTTGTTTTGCAAGTTGATTGCTATGCAAATTGTTGATTTAGTTAATCCCTTCCTGCTTTTCCTTTCTTTTATTAATGCATTTGTTTATGCAGGGTCTGCAAACATGCTTGGTGGCTCTATTATCAAGGTACACTGAAGTTGCTTGAGAGTTTGTTTGAACAAAGCATTATTATTCTGGAACTTCTCCAGCCACCCTGAGTATTTTTTTTCCTGTATTACTGACTGAAAATCATGGAATCTTTCAGATGGTTTAGACCTGCTGCAGAATCTTTTGTGAAAGTACCATTCTTTGGAGCTGTTTCATACCTTACTCTGGCAGTTTGCCCATTTTGCATTTTATTTGCTGTTCTGTGGGCTGTTTTCCGCCATTTCTCCTATGCTTGGATCGGGCAAGATATTCTTGTGTGTAACTGTCTGTAGTATTCAATTTATTCAAATGAATTTGTCACATCGATTGATATCATGCTTTGTACTTTCAGGGTATTGCACTCATAGTTACTGTTATCCAAATTGTTAGAGTACCTAACCTCAAGGTAATCTAACTGCTCTTTGACTTATATTTTCTACATGGTGCTCAGCTTTGATATGAGTTTTCTTTTTCTTTTTTGTATATTTTTGTTTACCTTCTGGCCATGATCAGGTGGGTTCAGTTCTTCTCAGCTGTGCCTTCTTGTATGACATCTTCTGGGTATTCGTCTCCAATAGGTTGTTTCATGAGAGTGTAATGATTGTGGTAAGTACTATGAAAGGCTATTCTGATAGTTGGTGGCGTCATTTTCTAGCTTGCTGGTTACGCTGGTATTCTTCTCATAGGTTGCCCGTGGTGATAAGACCGACGAAGATGGTGTGCCCATGTTGCTAAAAATCCCACGAATGTTTGATCCATGGGGTGGATACAGCATCATTGGCTTTGGTGATATACTTCTTCCTGGGCTGTTGGTTGCATTTGCATTAAGGTTAGTTTGCCAAAGGTTTGGTGGTCATTCTTTCATGTGCATACGAGCAGGCACATGAGAGATATAACCACTATTTGCGACAGTGGTTTCGAAATATCTACACGCGCCTTATTAGTTGTCTTTTGATCTCAGCATGTGCTTTTCATTTTATGTTTCTTCAGATACGATTGCGCTGCCAAGAAAAGCTTGCAATCTGGTTACTTTTTGTGGTCGATGGTGGCCTATGGTTCTGGTAAGTTTCACTGCGAATCCACGCACCTTTAAGGGAGAAAAGGACGCTTCTCTGCACGTTCATATTCATTAAAGCTTCTACTGCGAGCAGTGCAGTTCTTTTCCTCTTTGCACACAGTCAAGAGCTCGATATTTTCTGTGATTAACTTTTAACTTTTGCCCACGCCAGGACTTCTTATTACATACGTTGCGTTGAACCTTATGGACGGGCATGGCCAACCTGCTCTTCTTTACATCGTGCCTTTCACGCTGGGTAACTATCAGTCTTGTCTTATCACCTGGAGCCTAATGAAATTGGTGTAGCTTCACATCCTTGAGACTCTCATCTATATGTACTTTTGTTTCAGGCACCTTGATAGCGCTTGGCTGGAAAAGAAGGGAGCTGCGAAACCTGTGGTTGAAAGGAGAGCCAGAGAGAATCTGCACTCATATGAATATGGAGCCTCCGCCAAAGAATGTCACAGTTCCCCCTGTGAGTTCTTCATAGCCATAGGTGTGGTTTGATAAACCTGTTGCCTGCCACCCGTGGAGAGAGAGTCATACGTATCTAGCTCGATCCCGCTGTGTAAGTGTTTAACTGTATTTTAATTTGCTGTAGTAGCATGAGTATCCATCCTAGCTAAAAATGATATGGCCAGGATGGAAGATGGATACAGTTGTCACTTTATTAATTGGTAAATGTATCTTCTCTAGGTTCTTAATAGTGAATAGTGATGTTGTCTGTAATGTAATCCTCATTATAATGATTATCAGGCAGGATGAGACTGATCTTTCCTGTATACAATATAACAGATAGGCGAAGTCCAATTATAGCGTATTCTTTTAATAAAAAAGAGAGCAAGTCTTGAATAAAAAGTAGCCATTTTTCAAGTGAGTGCATGAAACTTTATGGAGCGATCGAATTCCCAATGTAAGTAGCAGCCGCGTTAATCAAGCAGGCCGTTGGAGTTGATTTGGTACCAGCAAATTTCAACCGAATGTAAGATAGTTCAAATCACGTTAGAAAATTTTAAAAGTTTTTGTGGATGATACTGACGCATCAATAATGCTCTCATAAAATTTTTAGATGATCAAGCTAGAGTAATTTTCAAAAAATCTGACAGTACTACTATTATTATGATAAAAGCCTTACTAGCAAATTTCAAATGAATGAAAAATAGTTCAAACCACATTATAAAATTTTGAAATTTTTTGTGAATTGTGTTGATGCATCTCTAATGTTCCCATAAAACTTTCAAACAATGATCAAACCTGAGAAATTTTTTAAAATTCTTACAGTGCTATTGTCCGATAAAAGCCTAGCTGAGTACATGTATTGCTTTCATAGATTTGATTGAGCAACCAAAAAGTTTTAGAATTTTTGAAACTTTTAGAGAAGAGTGCTAAGACAATGCTTAAGCTCTCCTAAAAATTTTAGATCATAATCACACTTGAGTGAATTTATAAAATTCGATACTGTTATTGTCTCATTTATGTTCTTTATATATTTTTTATATTTTAAACATAACAAATGAAGTTCAATTATTTTGGAAATTTTATGTATGATCCTAGACCGCTAAAGATAGTACCATAAGTTTTTTGGAACATGATCAAACTTGTACATTTTTATAAAAATCTGATAGTGTTTCTGCTATTTTTATAAAACATCTCAAAAATTTTCATGGAAGATGACATTCTTAAGAGGTATTGACCCAAATCTAGTCCAAAAAAGTTGGAATCCGGTCAAAATTACAGGGATTTCGGTGAAATTTGCACAAATTCCTGAAATTTTTGTAGCAGTTTGAATTTTTTTTTTCAATTTTTTTATTCGGCCCGGATTTAGAATCTCGTTCCTCGCCGAAATCTAAAATCTCAACTGAGATTTCTAAAATTTTACTAGGATTTTAAACCTTGGTCACAGTATATGAATGAGTATGTGGCCAGGGGTGCAGCAGCGGCTGCTGGCTACCCTCGTTGCATGCATACTGCTAATTGCAGAACTATTATTATTGTAGCAATTTGAATTTTTTTAAAAAATTTTATTCGCCCCGGATTTAGAATCTTGTTCCTTACTGAAATCTAAAATCTGATTTCTAAAATTTTATTGAGATTTTGAATCTTGGTCACAGTATACGAATGAGTATGTGGCCAGGGGTGCAGCAGCGGCTGCTGGCCACCCTCATTGCATGCATATACTGCTACTTGCAGAACTACTAGCTAGCTAGCTAGTTGTAATACGAAATGCAATTAGTGTCACTTCTCGTAGTCCTCGTCCCGCCCGCAGAACAGCGCTTGGACTAGGGTTCCGATGCGAGGGCACAACGAACGCGAGGAGTTGATCAGATCGACAACGGTGGTATGAGAAGAGACATACTAGGCCTAGGAGGGCGGCATTAAGGCTGCTCGGTGGAGACTCCTCCCTCTGAGAATCTATAAAATTTCGATACTGTTATTGTCTCATTTATGATCTTTATATTTTTTTATTTTTCAAATATAACAAATGAAGTTCAATTATTTTTGGAAATTTTATGTATGATCCTAGACTCCTAAAGATTGTACCATAAGTTTTTTTGAATATGATCAAGTTTGTACATTTTTTTAAAAATCTGATGGTGCTTCTGCTATTTTTATAAAATGTCTCAAATTTTTCCATGGAAGATGACATACTTAATAGGTATTGACCCAAATCTAGTCCAATAAAGTTGGAATCCGGTCAAAATTACAAGGATTTCAGTGAAATTTGCACAAATTTTTGAAATTACTGTAGTGATTTGAATTATTTTTCAAATTTTTATTCGGCCAGATTCAGAATCTCGTCCCTGCCGAAATCTAAAATCTCGGCTGAAATTTCTGAATTTTTACTAGGATTTTAAACCTTAGTCACAGTATACGAATGAGTATGTATGTGGCTAGGGCCAGGGGTGCAGCAGCGGCTGCCGGCCACCCTCGTTGCATGCATATATACTGCTAATTGCAGAGCTAGCCAGTTGTAATACGAGATGCAATTAGTGTCACACTAATTATCTATGGTTGTGATACTAAAGGTAAGACCCCATGCTTCCCATGGCCGTTTACTGCTGTTGCCGATCGACGAACTCAGATGCCGCCGCGCAGGAGAAGAAGGGCACCCGCGATGGCAGCATCTTCCTCGTCCCAGGTGGGCGGGCCGACGAGCAGGCAAAAGCAGGGCGGGACGAGAGAGGAACATATCTTGCATGGGGAGGGGCTTTGGGGCTTGCGCTCAAGGGAGGAGGGTTTAGGGATTTGAAAACGATAGCCATCGTTCTATTTTAGAACTATCTGTGATATGTTCGTAGTCTAGAACCGTTTGTGATATGACTATTGCCACAGAGGATTCTTAGCAAAACAAGTAATTTTAATTGTCATGTTTCTAGAACCGTCTGTGATTAGATTTAACACAGACGGCTGTGACGAGGCATCTCATATAGTCCTCTATAGTAGTGAACTAGCAGATGAGAAAGTTACAGCGGCTCTCAATCATCATTCATGGCAAGCATTGCCTTCTCCGGCTACAAGCGACCTAGTTGGGCCTGGCGGTTCGAAGGTACGTATATTTGTACGATACGAGATTTTTGTACTACATTTGGTTATATGTCATTTGCCTATCTAGAAAGTTCGTTTCATTGGATGATACTCGCTCGTACGATCTTGCGATGGTAGCTGACTAGCTGGGTAAGCTCAACATCTTCCTATGTTTGTTGTAGGATCCATGAACAGATTCTTGGACTACAATTCGTGATTGATGCCAAGTCAGTTATAGACGGTTCTAACGAAGAACCGTCTGTGAAGAGGAATATATCACAGATGGTTTCAATTTGAAACCGTCACAGACGATGCCTTCATCACAGGTAGTGTCGCAGTGGAATCGTCTGTGATTTGTGCCTATTCACAGTCTCACAGACGGTTCTTTGTTAGAACCATCTGTGATGTTGATTTTATATTTTGTACTAAATTTTAATTTATTGGCTAGCCTCAGGAATTGCTAGTCATGCCCTCTGAAAAAAAGGGAATTTCTTAAATTGGGCACTGAATGTATGGTGAAAGATCTATCTCATTGTGAATGTTTCATAGACTTATCATGATCAATTGGTTAGAACTTATATAAACTTATAACAAACAAGGACACAAGGTTATATGCCACCTACCACTTTCAACACCCAGCCTAATTTATTTATTTTTTTGCATATTTAAGATTGCTGAGTTTGTCATTATCAATGCCTTGCAACCCAGATTTAATTTGGACCCTACTCCGTGCCTTGAAAGGCTTTGCAGCTCTACTGTTAAGAAGATAACCCCGTTCTTTCTGTTATTGGATATGCACTTAAATATATTGTTTAGGTTTAGAAAGTATGGTAATTTGGCTTGCGCTTTTGTGCCAAACCGTATGCAAAATAGATTGATTTAGTTAAATTTGAATTCTATGTTTAACATTTGAACAATTCAAATTTATTTTTAATTGTATACTTGTGTTGTACTTTTGTTATACCTCAATGTCCGTAGTCTTTGACGTTAGTAACAGTCGCTTTTTTTTTTGGCCCAAGGCTTAGCCAAATTCTAGCTCCGCCACTGTCATCACATGTTATTTGCATTGTGGGGCTCAGTAGTTCATCTATTGCATCTACTCTTTTGCGGTTGTATTTAAAGAATTTGTGATCCAACGCATCAAATCTTTTTTTTATTGTGGTTACTTCAACGTCATTATTTTAATTCACTATACGAGATTGATCTTCTTCGGCAACACCATCCTGCTGCACACGGTGCACGCGCGGCGGCACGTTCCTGGCGTCCGGGGAGCTCCGACGTGTTCTCCATGGGATCCTTTTCCGGATAGCTGTGAACTAAAAAAGTTTCAAAAATTCTCAAAAATTACCATATGTAGGGAGGTGAGCTGCAAAATTTGAAGACCAAACCCAATGATTTGAAAGATATGAAAAAACAAACAGCAAAATGAATAGTGATTAAAAATCACTGTTCATACTGAATTTGTCTTTTTGTAACTACTAGTATAGGATGAATTTGATCATGAAATTTTATATGTAGGTGGGGTAAGTTGAGATGTACATCCATGATTTTTTTCAGAATTTTTTGAAACTTTTTTTAGTTCAGTTGCACGGTGGTTTCACCGAGAGAGGTGATTGCACAGGATATTTTTCCCTCTTTCTATCATATATATCATCCAAGGAGGAGGAGGATCCTCCATCTCTCATAGCATTAACACCATTTCAATACATAACATATGCTAGACTCCTAACTTATCAAGCACAACCGTCCCCTACATGCGACAGGAGGAAAGGGAGAGAAAAAAAAATTAGTTAGCACCGACAGGTACGGTGTTCACTTCTCTGCAATCAGAGTGCTCGTTCATCCTAAGGGTGGTGGTAGGCTTTCTGCACCAAAAGGCTACTACTCCCGAATCGAATTAATATCGATGTTGGAAGATCTCGAATCCATGTGTCTCATCATTCCAGTCCAACCGCTCATCGGATGAGATGACAGATCGTCATGGGGTACTGTCAGCATCAATGGGGTCTCTTCCTCGCCGCCACCGTTGGCCTCTTCGGTTTCTTCCTCTTGCTCGGCTTTGCCTTTGTTTTTCTTTGACCCACCCGCATACATAAAGCTCCCTACTACCACCTGTAGCAAAGCAAACAGATTGTGTTAAAAGAAACAAGAACCTAAAACTGATGGACTAGCCTCACCACGATAAACCCATAATAGTGATTCTTCTGGTCATGCTAACCAAGTACAATCGGGAGGCACCATATACAATCCAAAGACAACACAGGTGACAGTTGTATAAACTGATGACATGCTGGTATTTCAGCAAAATGTTTGTACATGCGATTACCTGAACAGTACCAGCTGCTGTAAGGACTCCACCAACACTCCCACCGATAACCCTGTGATCAGGACCACACAGCGCTATGCATAGCCCTCCGCTTCTTGTTCGTGAGCCACCATCATCTATCACCAAATATAATCCAGAGAGGCATAGGATTTCAAATCGGCCCTGTCAAAGGTATCATGAAACCAGAAGCATAAATTACACAGTGTGGCAAGATAAATGTTTCTCATGATCAATAATTGAAGTCCGTTTTTTTTTTCTTTTTGCCTTCTGGTTCTGTCCTACCAAGAGAACTCAGCGTATATAATTAGATTTTGAACGTGATGAACTGTGTTAAAAAGATAAAAACCTTACTGCTCAGTGTAGACTATAACCTTCTCAGGTAACAGGTATAAGAATTGCAGGGTAACGCAAGAAACAAAGCAGAGTATATTTAGAGAACAATTTTCGTTATATTTTGAACCATACAAGACAAGACCAGAAGGCATACATATATCGGCCCCTGGATTATTGGTACTAACACCCATGAGAACATACCTCATATGTAACTACACTGCCAGAGCTTGCATCCTGATGAAGGGTTGCTGTAGAGACTGCTCCTGTTGCCGACATTATACAGACTGCCCTTGGGCCTTGTTGTGAAAAGGACATTATCCTGGCAGCAACATCCTTCACAACAAAAATTGGCACAGACAAGATATAAGTCATACAGCAGCATGTAAGTGCAACGTAGATAACTTGTATTAAGTACTTTGCTATTTCTTTTAGAAAGAAGATTTAAGGCTTGACTATCCACTTTATGCAAACAGTGAATTGACAAAACTGCAACAAAATTCTAATATAAATTTAAGCCAGTAGCATGGATCATGGAGAGCATGGTTGTCAAGACAAGGCGAGGCGCCAGCCGAGCGCCTGGATTCCTGGCACCTAGTCGGGTGCCTACACAAGGATTAGGCAACCAAAAATGGTCCAGCAATATCAGCAAAAATGGTCCAGAGAGGAGAGGCGTTGGACTGGAAGAAGAGGAGGGCGTTGGACTCGAGGGAGAGGAGGGAGGGCGGCGCTGCAGCCACCCCTCTCTATGCCAACGGCACGGAAGGGAGAGGAGGGCGGCGGTTCCAGCTTCTCTCCGCACCGATGGACTGGAGGGGAAAGGAGGACGGGAGAGGTGGCGAGGGAGGGCGACAAGGGCGGCGCTGCAGCCACCCCTCTGCGCCAACTGCAAAGGAGGGAGAGGGTGATGGCTCAGGATCTCTCCACGCCGATGGATTGGAGGGAGAAGGGGATCACTGGATTTGGCTTGGGATCTCTTCACCTGATTCCCCACCCCTTATGGCTTTGGCACCAGCCAGACGAGACGCCCAACCATGCCTGGCGACGCCTAGATGTCCAGGGCAACGCCTGGATCCAGACCGACGCCTGAATATCCAGGCGACTGCCTTTCCCCGACCAGGCGAGGCGACAAGCCATGGCGGGCGGGCGTCAACGACTGGACACCTAGGTGGCACCTAGGCGACGCCTTGACGACATTGATGGGGAGAAAAGGTTTCAATGGCTAAGGACTAGCCTACCAAACATTAACCAAGTAATGGATTATAATGGTTACAAAACAAAAGTTTTAACAGTTATAAAACCAGGCCAGATATCAATTGCTTCAAGGATAATAATAGAGCAATTTTGATTTTTTTTTATTTTAAGAAATGAAAGTCATGCTCCACCATATACCTGGTGTGATAATAGAACTACAGAAGTTTATAGAACAAAAGGAAGTTTCTTTGCATGCTCAATAACTCTTCCACATTTCTGTGCGAAATGATTGGAACCACTTGGGCTAAAGTCAACATGTACCAATGTCAGAAGTTACCCTCATAGTTACATATCCTAAAGGGAAAAGAATAGTTAATTCTCCAATGTAGAAAATATGTTTGGCTGCATATATATGATTATGGTCACATTGTCCACACTATCACATAAGTTTGCCTTATTACAAAAAATCCCTCTTTGGAAGTTAGTGCAGAAATGCACTTTTTTCAAACTATAAAGCAACTTGAAGATAATAGAAATTGCAAGCACTATTCATCATAGCACAAAGGCGGATGTTCCATACAGTAGCAGATACCAAAGACAACAAAAGAAGAATGCAAATGCACCATTCTTAAAGGAAAAAAGTATCGTATGCTGATCACCATTATATCAGTGTGTCATACCTCTCCTGATGATATAATGATAACGTGAGGAGTAAATCCTGTTCCAACAGAGCCGAGAAAACATTTTCCTGAAGAAAACCCAACCAGACTGTGTCATAAAACAGCAATTCTAATTTCTAAGAGTTACACAAGATAAAATTTAAACTCTGGCAGGGCGGCTACCCAACGAGAGCTGTGCATATAAATAAGATTCTGGTGAGAAAATACAGTAAACCTACTGTTTTCTACTCTTTATTAAAATCGATGAACAAATCAACATAGTTATTTGCTTAACAAAGTGTAAAATTCCACGTTACATTGTTATGCGGAAATACAATTTCCCACTTGTCGTCTGGTAAGCAACTCTCTAAGTAGCAGACTAACTGACAAAACAGTTAGTCATCAGTAAACAGAGAATTCATCGCATATGACTGCCATTTCACAGTTCATGATATAATCACCATGCAGCACGAAACAGTTGAATGGTTTGTAGTGTCTTACCGAGGGAAGCCAGCTGTTGCATCTTCCCCGACCCAGGTGGCCGTCCCCTTCGCTTCTCCGATGGGCCCCCAGACCCTGGTGCGGCAGACACGGTGACCATAGCGGAGGATGACGAAGGTGGGGTCGACGACGACGGCGAGAGTCCCAGAGTGACAGTCGCAGTCCCATCCGGCTTATACTTGCGGGGCCTGCCCCGCTTCCTCTTGACCTGCTCATCCTGGTTAGCCCCGCCTCCGCTGCCCTGCTCCCGTTTAACACTGGCGGTGGCACCAGCGCCTGCGGTGTCAATACCGGCGCCGGCGCTGTGCTGCAGCATGGGCGGCGAGATGTCCACATGGAGAGCCTGCCCTTGGCCAATGTGGGGGTTTGGCCCCATGGACGGGGTCTGGAACGAGAAGGCAGGTCCGGCGGCATCAAGATGGTGACGGTAGCCGCCACCTGGGGGCGGGGCGTGGAGGCCGGATGGTGGCGCGGTGGTGCCCCGGTGCTGGATGTAGTAGGGAGGGAGGCTCGACCCGGACGTGCCTAAGGAGTCCCTGGCATCCATTGATGGATTGGGGGGGCAGTGCCGCAGAGCTCACAGCAGCCGGTCGCAAGAACAAAAAAGGTGGCACCTTGATTTCACAAAAAAGGTGGGTGGCACCTTTACTTGGCAGTAGGAAGGAGATCGTAACCAATTTTCGTTTGTTCTCTATATATCTGGAATCAGGTCAATAACGGAAGGAACAGGAAACACGAGATCTCTAACAATCACAAAGATCCGATCCTTGATGAGGAAGAGAATGTAGAGAGAGAGAACAAGGAACGGAAAAGAAGGAGGGAGAGAACAAAGTGGAGGAAGGAGGGCGGCGCCTAGAGGCGGATTCCATAGGTCGCCATGGAAATGGGATTGTTGATCCGGAGAGGAATCGAATGGAGGAATGCAAACGGCGGGGTGGGTGGGTGGAGAAGAGAGGGGGGTGAAATAAATGGGGAAGGGAGCTGCCTAAAACCCTAGCTAGACTCTGAAGTAGTAAGGGGATCACACACAGAGCAGAGAGAGAGAGAGACGAACAACAAACAGCTAAGGGAGTCAAGGGTTCACACATTCCGGTATAATCCCTTCAATTTTCTGAAAAAATTTTGATACGAACTTTGCTGTATTTTAGATAATTAGAAGTTATAAATTAGATATTTAATAATAATATATCAATAAATAGTTTTTCATTTCAATAATACTCACGTATCAATCCAACTAGTGCAAAAATAGATATTCTCTACTATTATAAAACAGCAGTTGGTGACGGTCCGTTCTTCCGTGGGCCCCACACCTCAGCCCCAACCCCCTCTCACTCACACGTACGCAGCGCCGACTCCTCTGGCTAGGTCTCCTCGCGCCGAGGTAATTGAGATTTTGCCACTCCATACATCGTGCTTCGCCAGAATGCCATTAGTCACGTGGACTTCGCCATAATGCCATCCTGAACGTGAGTCTCACCGCCAGAATGCCATTTTATATTTTCTCTTGTATTTTCCTTTTCTTTTCCCTCATTTTGCCGCGTGAAAGGACTCTTTTGCCCTCACAAGATAAACTAAATACAATAATATCAATATCGATATATATTGACTTGAAACTATTAAAATAAAATATAATAGCCATAATAAACCTCTACAAAAAGTTTCAAAAATAATAAAGTTGAATTAACCATTTTATAAAATCAAAAATGAATGGAATCAAAAGCAATATTAGCAGATGTTAGAAATTTTATAAAATAAATATAATCGATAAGTGTCTGAAAATTTTATGTTAGTTCCCAACAGTTATTATTATTTCACATAAAAGTATCATATAAAATAAAGTTTATTTGTTATCTAATAAAAATAAAAATCAAAACTAAGTTTTAATGCAGCAGCCTTGTCGTAATTATTGTGATTTTTCCGACAAGATTTTAATCCACCAATTTTTCTGGATATCAATGCCTATCCTCGATCTCAGTCAAAAGTTTCAAAATTTCAACTTTAATTGATAGCTAAATTTAATGAATCCCATGTCCTGTAGAGTAGTCTCGTTCTTTTATTCCGTTAGGGCAAAAGCGCCATTTCACGCCAAAATGAGGGAAAAGAAAAGGAAAATACAAGAGAAAATCTAAAATGGCATTCGGCGGTGAGACTCACGTTCGGGATAAGATTATAATGTTTCACGCGACTAATAAGATTCTAAGCGAAGACGATGTATGGAGTGGCAAAATGTCAATTACCTCCCTCGCGCCGGCCCCCCCCACCCACTCCTCGCGCCGACTCCTCTGGCTCCTCGCCCACAGTCTCCTCGCGCTACTCCAGATGCCTCCCACGCTCCGTCTCGGCCGATGCCTCCCGGTCTCTCCCCCTCCCCCGGTGCGGCGCGGTCACCTGGCTCCCGGTCTCCCCCTCCCCACCCAGGCCCCGAACGACGGGGAGGGTGTCCACGCCGCTTCTGCTCGGAGAGACGACGACGAGGAGGGTGTCCACGCCGCTTCTGCTCGCGGCTGTCGCCGGCGTCGTCGCGCTTCTCCTGCCGAACGCAGCCGAGTCCCGCGTCCTCCTCACGCTCGACGACTTCGGCGCCGTCGGCGACGGCATTGCCAACGACACTCAGGTATGCGAGTACGTACGTACATACGCAGGCGCCTAGCAGACACCCAACAACCTTGCCTTGGCGACAATTAGTGCAAGAACTGAAGAATTGCTACCTTCTGCTTCTCTCTTCAGTCCTTCGTCGACGCTTGGAAGGCCGCCTGCGCCATCGACGACCACACCTTCCTCAACGTCCCCGCCGACAAGTCATACTAGATCTGGCCGGTGACGCTCACTGGCCCTTGCAGGGACGAGATCAAGCTCTTTGTGCATGCGCGTCTGCAGCTTTCATCTTTTTTGCCTAGCTACATGTGCACTCTTTTGTTCATCTACTTTTGCCTTGAATTTCCGTCAGATTTCTGGGAATATCATCGCGCCGGAGAGCCCGGACGACTGGGAGGACAGCGACCGCAGCCAATGGCTCCACTTCCACCGCGTGAGGGACCTGTCGGTGAGCGGTGGCGGCATCATCGACGGCAGGGGGCAGCAGTGGTGGGCGCAGTCGTGCAAGGGACAGCATAACACCACCGAGGTAATGGCGTTCTAATGTCTTGTGAATTGTGATCATTTGGTGATTTGTATGTTCGATGAACTAAAGTAGTGGCTTCATTTTGTATATAACTAACTTATTTTGTTGTATTAACCTTCAGATACCATGGGACATATTGTAGTCAAGATGTAGCAATCAAAGTACTCAAACCTGAGAGGGTTAGTGTTGATATGCTGCGTGAGTTTGCACAGGAAGTATATATAATGAAGTGAGTGATGAGCTTTACCTATTTCAGATATTTTATCTTGATAGTGTATTCCAATCACGTTTAGGACATTGACATGGTCTCCAATACACATCTGTGACCCTTATTTTTTCTAGCTGTATGTTGGTGAAAATTATATAAAATACTATGACATGGAAGCTTTTTTTTTTGACAAATCTACTAATATCATTTTCATGTGATAAATCTAAATATTTTAATGTGCATTAGTGATCAAAGTTTTTGAACTTTCACTGCCTGTATGCTTAAGTGACACATATTTACGAACAGAGGGAGCAAACTTTTGTGATGAAATACATTATTTTGGATTATATTCCTTTGTATTGATAGGATTGCTTAGATCTGTGTGTTGATCTATCAGCATGATATTATTCTTAAGAAACAGCTATTTTCATAGTTCACTACGTGGAGTTTGGGTTTAGTAACCAGGGACAATATTATTTGAGTAGGGCTCCCCTATTGTTCCCATCCAAAAAAGGGACAATATTATCTGAGGGTTCTTAGTTAGACATATCAAATTTACAGGATAATTGCTGGAATAAGGTATTTTTTTATTTGGATATGGTATTCTCAGACTGACAGGCGACAACTCAAGAATAATGCACAAAAAACGAATAAGAGCATTAGCCTAAAAGATATCTTTGTTGATTGGACACTTATCAGTTATCAATCTCAAGAGCTTGACCTTTTTGATTTTTTAAATTGATCAAGCATGCCATGTTTCTCCTTGATCTATTTCTTTACTTAATCCTATTTTCACAGAAAGGTTCGTCATAAGAATGTTGTGCAATTTATTGGTGCATGCACCAGACCACCTAAGTTGTGTATAGTTATAGGTATATGGGTCTAATTGGTAATAATATTTGTGCAGAATAGGCCCTATTGTGTAAACTGCTTCAGTTTAAATTCTCTTATATTTGTACTGTGGAGCACCTTTCCTGTTAGCTATTTAGTTCTCTTTTGTTTTCATTCTCAGAGTTCATGCGTGGAGGGAGTATCTTTGACTTTCTTTACAATTATAGAGACACTTTTCAGCTCCTAGATGTGCCATTTGGCATCAGTGTCAATAAAAGAGAAGTCTACTACAGTTCCCAGTTCTTGGTATAGTTGAATCTTAGGTTTGTCACTAGAAATTATTTTGGTTCTGATATCCCGACCCTGTTAAGATACTTCTAATAAAGATCAAAGATGGTCAAGTTCAGTGGCTGTCATTCTCATATTGGTGATACTCAGATCTACATTCTGGGCCTAAGTTCATCTATAAGAAATGAGGGATTGTGAGAAGCCGTCTTCCCCAGTTAACTATTTTCTGCACCCCCTTGGCTGTTGACTAATCCTTCAGCTGAGTCATTGTATTGCTAACACAGATGTACATGCTGGATTTAAGCTGATACCCATAAACAAAGATTGAGCCAACCTGGATACCCTGACACACCTTATTGGTCATGAGGAACTGGCTGTGTTCATATTGCCCCGAGCATGCATATATGTTTTTAATAAATAAATTATATGTTGATTTGATGTATTAGACCAATGATTTCTTATAGCTTGTTAGACTTACATTTTGTTACACACACCACTCATGACCTGCAGGTTGTCAAGGTTGCAGATTTCGGGGTAGCAAGGGTTAAAGACCAGCCAGGAGTTATGACTGCAGAAACAGGAACGTACAGATGGATGGCTCCTGAGGTCTACTTTTCCAATATCTTTAAAGCTCCATGACTTGTCATTTCATTGCTTAAATATAATTTGTTGCAAATCATTGGGGATTGAAGTTATTTCGTGAGATCAGATTTGCTCGTTACGCTTTTATGTAGTCTGCTTGCAATATTATATTATTGATCAGGGCATTGCTTGACATTTATGTTTTGTTACCAATTTTATTTTTCGTAGCAACGCACGGGCATTGAAGTCATGTTAAAGCAATGCACGGTCCTTTTATATATCACCCTTCGAGGGAAAAAGTCATGTTAAAGCTTATAGTAGGCATAATCGTGATTCAACATTGAGTTGAACTGTCTGCAAGTGAAAAAAAAAGTTTCTAAAATTGCTAGAACTAAATGATAAAATCATCGATTACCTTGATGAAGACAAAAGAAAACAAAAAGAGACGAGAACTGATCATCTTGTGGTTTTGATCTGGTACTTGTGCACTGGTTGTTCGCACTTCCTATGATCATTGATGCAGCTTGTGAAGTGGGACCAACTGAGTTTGTCAGCTGCGATGGGGCCAGCTGCTGAAGAACTACTTGCTTCTGGTTTGGAGGGATATGTGAACCAAGCACGCCGTGTGGAGGAGCTCTTTGGGAAGATCTGGCCACCTCCCAATGTTTAAAAACACGCCTTTCCGAGATCGTCAATGCTGCACAGGCATTTGTTGCAACAAAGAGCAATAAGAATTTTTATTTGTTAAGTATTTGCCTTCTCATTTCATCCTCATTTGACAGTCTGCTGGGTAAATATGCTGCTGTAGGGTAGGTAGAATTCTGAAACCTTCCTCTCCCATCCATTTCCACCTTACCAGTAGAGCAAAATAGAGAAAATGAAACTGACAGTAGAAGATTGAGTAGTAGAAAATGAAGATAGTGGTCTCAGATAGTGGTCCAATGATATTTTCTGAATGCTTTTAATTTTCAAAAAGAAGTGTTCATAAACCTTCCTTGCTTCTGGGTACTTAAGGTGTCCACCATATGTGTGTTATACCACAGTAAATACAAGTCATTCAATTGTTGTAAGACTTCTAGGCAAGTAACAGCATGCTTGCTAGAAGAAACATACAAAATCCATGTCATGGCCACCCCAAAGAAATTGTTCAGCATCTTCTAAGGCAGTGGCATATGAAGTATCCTTCTCGATTCAAAAAGCTATCCGATTATCGAGCGGTTGTTGTGAGTGCTTGTGGCCTAAAATTGCTAACAGATCGGTCTAAAATTCTCTTTCCTTTGTGGTCTAAAATTTAGGCTGTTGGAGCTTCAAGGATTTGCTGTTGGCTGGAGCCATGGCAACTGATGATTCTGTTACAAGCATGACTGGGATGTGGGACAAGGATCGCAGCGTGTCTGGTGATTCCCTGTCTGAATGGCGGTCCTGCAAGCAGATTGAAAATGGAATCCCTTCCACATTCCATCCCTTTTGGGATACTGATGGTGAAGATGATGACCCTGGTGCGCAAATGCACTGTTTTTATTTATTGTGATGTTTAAATTATTGTAAGTTCAGTTAAGAGGATAACACTAGGGCTTGAGATTTGGATAGCCTTTTCAGAAAAAAAAAACTGAATAACCTTTTCTCAACTAAGAGTTTGATTTGTTTATTGGTAAGACAATATTATGCTAAAATATGGGGCTGACAGACCAGTGCTAGAGACTACAATTATGACAGACCAGTGCCAGACCTTCAGATTTATTCGGGCGGCATACTTGGAGAATTGAAAACTTTTCAAAGGAGAAGAGAGAAATCAAAAGCGAACCATTTGAAGCTGGTGGTTATAAGTGGGTTTTCTCTTTTACAGTTATTATCCACATTCTGAAGATCTGCCATGATATTTGCAGTTTTACTTAGTCCAATTACTACTGATTTGTATTGTCTTGAAACGATATGGCTGTTTCTACCTGTAGTAGTTTCTGTAGCTATACATGACTTTCTTTTGTTAAGAACCTTTTGAATTTGTGCCCTACCGTTTCCCCTAAAAAAGCATGAAAATGATAATCCAAGTCCTTGTAGTCATGTGCCAAAAGGGAACAAATGCAGGCACCATGTTTATATTTTTTTGTTCATATGTGCTTTATAATTAGCACTTGTTGTATGCTTTATAGTTTATATAATTATATTTATGTTTCCAATGGTTTTGCCTAATGCGTTCTGATATTTTATATGGACTGATATGATTTGTTCATGTGTTTGATTATCCCACAAAATTGGTTGTTTGGTGAGTGGCAAGATTAGAGGGGGAAAGGAGGACATGGTTTTTTGCTCTATGCATCAGTGATGGCACATCAAGCTAGGTTGAGGTAAATGGATGTGTTTAGCTTTTCTAGAATTTGTTACTTCTAGAAACTCATCCAAATGAAGTATTTCTAGAATTATTATTTGGTTTAATGACATAAATATAGCTGGCTTACAAGTTTTATTGGAAGTATATAATTATAGCTGAGATTACAGTACTATATAATATCTACCTTGAGTAACAGTGGCTGCCATGTTGGAGGCTGCTAGACTGCGGCACTGCCCTTGCGTCCAGTGAGTGGTTGCAGCAGTATGTGCGAGGGAGAAGATAAAGGAAGTGGGCTTGGGTGAGCCTCATATTAGCACATTATGTTTTTTTTATCTATACTACTTCTAATTTTGAGTTGGTAGTTGTGATATTAGCAAGTCGACGATGAAGTCCGCGCTTAAGGCGGCGGCAGCGGTTGGGGAGGACCAACAGCAGCACGAGAGCCCGCTCCCCCGTGGCCGCCGCAGAGGTGATTCGGATGGACGTCGAGGAGGGCGAGGACGAGATGAAGCGATATTTTGTCAAGGAGAAATCATAGAAACTTTTGTAATCAGGATAAATATATGTTTGATCTTGTAGCAAAATTTTATTTTATTGCTTAGCTTTTATGTTTCGTTACCACATTTATTTTTCGTAGCAACGCACGGGCATTGAACTAGTTACATAATCATATAGCAATATCATTCAAAATTTCACTACCATTCACATGTTAACACCATTTACATTTTAATAACTTTTAATTCAAGTTATGGGGTAGACATCGATTTGTCGTTCTTTCATTGTCACAGAAATATCATGTTCGACCTACATGAATAGAATGTTAGTAAAAAATTGAATTACAATGAGACGAAACAAAAATTCGGCTTGACTTTTGCCATATTTTAGACAATCTGAAGTTGTAAAGTAGGTATTTAGCAATAATACGTGAACAAATAACCTTTCATTTCAATACCATTCACATATCAATCCAATAAGTACAAAAAAATAGATATTCACATATCAATACTATTCATATTTAAATACCTTTTATTTGAAGTTATAAAGTAGGCAACATATCATATATACACAGGTTTTCCGTGTACATACCGTGCACACCAACTAATAAAAGTCATGAAAAATTCTGAAAAAAATTGTAGATGTACTTCATAGATTACTCTACCAATGTATGAAGTTTCAAGATCAAATTCATTATATATCGAGAGTTACAAAAAAATCAGAATTTTTTCTTTTTTGTAAGTCTCGATGTATAATGAATTTAAACCTACAATTTTATACATAGGTAGAGTAATCTATGAAGTACATCAACAATTTTTTAGAATTTTTAATGACTTTTATTAGTTGGTGTGTACACGGAAAGCCCTATGTACACAAGATATATTGCTTATAAAATAGGCATATTTTTATCATTCTTTCCACACAAATGCCATGTTAGACTTGCATGAACACTATATTAGTATAATATCAAGTTGCAATGAAATAAACATTACATTCGAGACTAGGGGTAGTATTATTGTGTGCAGGGTTAAAATTTTCGACAAAATTTCGGATTTGGGACAGGGAGAAATCTGAAGTACCGGCCAAATTTAAAATTTTGAAAAAATTTGAATTTGCTACAGTAATTTCATAAATTTCAACAAAATTTCTGATTTTGATGTTTTAGGGCCGGATTTGACCGGAATTAGTCCAATAACCCTTAAGAAAGTTATCTTACATGAAAATTTGTTGAAAAACTAATTTTTTTAAGATATTTTAAAATTTAGGCAAAAACACTGTCAGATTTTAAAAAATTGTACAAGCATGATAATGATCTGAAAATTTTATGGTACCATCCTTAGTAGGTAGGATCATATAAAAAAAATACGTACAAATTGTATAAGCATCCTTAGTAGTTAGGATCATACTAAAAAACTAATTTTTTGAGACATTTTAAAATTTGGGCAGAAACACTGTCAGATTTTTAAAAAATTGTATAAGCATGATAATGATCTGAAAAATTTATTGTACCATCCTTAGTAGGTAGGATCATACAGAAAACTTTTCAAAATAATTAAACTTCATTTGTTATCTTTAAAAAATCAAAAACAGAATGGATATAATTGGGACAATAAACTTGTTAGATTTTTCTAAATTTTCTTGAGTGTGATCATGACTTAAAATTTTTATGACAGATTAATAATTACCTCAGTACCATTATATAAATTTTTCAAAAAATTTAAATTTTTTTGTTTGATCAATAAAATCTATAAAACCATTGAACTTCATTTGTTATACTATTATTGCAAAAACCAAAAGAGAAAGAACATAAATGCTACTATACCTTTTAAGAATTTTATAAATTCACTGAAGTGTGATCATGATTCAAAATTTTTATGAGATCTTAAACACTTCCTTATCACTATTCTGTAAAATTTTCACAAATTTTAAAACTTCTGTTATCGCTATAGCAAATCTATGTATTGATTATCAGGCTTTTATCAGGATGTAGCACTATCAGAATTTTTGGAACATCTTCAAGCATGATAATCATATGAAACTTTTATATAAATATTAGTAATACATCAGGACCTTCCACAAAAATTTCCAAAATTTTCCAACATGGTTTGAACTATTTTTCATTTCGTTCAAATTTGCCGGTAAGGCTTTCATCAGGATAGTAGCACTGTCCGAATTTTTAAAAATTCTTGAATCTTGATCACCATCCACAAATTTTATGGAAACATTAGTGATTCATCAAAATCATGCACAAAAAATTTAAAAATTTTATAATGTCATTTGTACCATTTTTCATCCGGTTCAAACTTGCCGGTCAACGTTTCATCTGGATAGTACCAATGTTTGAATTTTTAAAAATTCCACAAACCTGATAATCATTTGAAAAATTTATTAGAACATATATAATGTGTCAGGAACCTTCAAACAAAATTTCAAAAATTTTCTACATCATTTGAACCATTTTTGATTAGTGCAATTTCGCCAAAATTTCAGAAATTTCGGGCAAAATTTCTGATTTTTGGCCAAAAAAACCAGATTTGAATTTTGAACGGATTTTGTCCGAAATGCCGAAATTTCACCAAAATTTCGGATTTCGGCCGTGGGCGAAATTTTGTTCAAAACGAAATTTTGTTCCTTGATTGTGTGTACACTTGGTTGGCCATGTTGTATTTCTTGGTGGACATCAAAGTCAATCTTTGTGTAGCTAGCAGCTCCGTTTTATAATCGTGCCAGCTTTGCCCCATCTATGTCCTTGTCATTTGCCAGCACTCAACTTCTCGTCGTGTTCTCACACCACGTCGATATGGTCTGCCATCTACTAATAGAAGACAATAAAAGTAAACATATATACAAATATCATTACTTGCTCAAATAGTACCATTTGCGGGTGTCGTCCATTACTACTAAATATACTTCAACAAATATTACTACTAAATATAATTGAATAAATATTCCTACTAAATATAATTGAATATTAGTACTACATGTACTTCAACAAATATTGCTACTAAATAAAATTGAACAAATATTGGTACTACATATACTTCAACAAATATTGCTATTTGACAAAATTGAAAAAATTTTTTTTTTTGCTTTTTCTATATTCAAGATTTTGAATAGCTCAAAAACGTGTCCAAACTTCTTTTTTTTTCAAAAAATTTTACACCAACTGTAGCGCGGAATGCTACCATGCCCATGGTATTGTAGTGCCAAAATTCGAGTTCCCACAGTCTTGTTGTGCAGAAGGAATAGGTGTCACCCTATAGTCCTTCTGCAGTGGAGAAATAGGCTATTTCTGTAATTTTTTCGAAAGGGAGCTATTTTTGCAAAAAAAAAAGAAGAGGGGGCCAAATAAATAAAGAGTTCTGCTCTGGTCATACATAAATTTCGTATTGTGCTTAGATTCTTAACTTTGCTACGTCCAGCCTCAACATTTGCTAAAATTGACGTGCCTTTCTCAGCTCTACGGCACACATGTTTGTCATAGGCAAAAATTTGTAACAAACCAATCCAAGAAAATCACATGCCAAGGCTGTCTTTACGACAAGATTACAACACAGTCATCAGAATCATATGATTCATCCTAGTTTTAGAAAAAAGAAATAATTGTCTGCTAGTTAAAGAAGTTGATGTACGGACATAATGGAATTCTCCATTGCTATAGCCATGGTTATTAAGGCATCCCCAGCCGTCATGGCCAACGACTCGCCATATTATTTTAGGGCGTCCGCTTCATCGCTAAGGCATCCTCATATCATTATTTTGGTAAGTAAGTCATCGACATGCAGAGAGTCGAGCGCCATAAGCAACAGAGAGTGAGAAGGAGAGTGAAGGGCTCAGGCAAATAATTGAAGAGGGGTGAGTAAAGGCCTCAGGTAAATAATTGCAAGAGAGGTGAGAGATTGTCTAAGACAAAGCGAAAGGGAGAGGGAGCTAGAGAGGGGTGGCAAGCTTCTCTTTTAGCCATAGCAACAGCCGCCACAGCTGATCCCCAAAGTCTGAGAGTGGAAGGGAGAGGGAGCCAGGGAGGGGAGGGAAGATTCTCTTTCGACCACAACAACAGCAGACGCTGCATCCACTCTAGAGCCACCAATCCCCTCTAGAGCCACTTTTGCCGCCACCCTCTTCTAGGTTTGCCCTCTTCCTTCATCTTTCTTCTTCTCCCCTCTCATGCACCTTTGATTCTCCATCCTCTCCATCTCCTCTGCTCTCTAAATGCAATATTCCTCTCCATCTCCTTTGCTCTCTAAATGCAATATAATGCTCTTTTGCTCTGTTAGTAGTTTGTTATACAATCCAATGCTTATTTGCTCTATTATTTAATTAGAAATTTGCTTTATTAGTCTATTTCTCCCTCCCTCCCTCCCTCAGTTATTACATCTACTACTTTGTTACTTAGGGCATGTTTGGATCCATTAGCACTAATAGTTAGCTGCTAAAATTAGCTAAAGTGGATCCAAACAGACTAACTAATAACCTAGCTAACAGTTAGCAACTAATCCAACTAATAGCTATCTCATTAGCTGGTTCTCCCCTGCTAATTTCAGCTAATAGATGGTGAAATGACTAATGTGCCCTCGGCACTATGCACCGCAGTTCTCCTTTTCCCTTTGTCCGCCGCAGTCTTTGTTCGCCTTGTGAACCATCTCCCGCGAGTCTCCCTTTCTCCGCCGCCACTCCCGGAAGGCCCATTCTTCGCCACCACCACCCATCTCTCTCCGCCGTCACCCATCTCTCCGCCCAACATGTAACAGCACGTACAACACAAGTCCAATAAAAAAGGGTTCCATTTGAGTTAGGAGAAATTAATATAGTGAGTGCAACATGTAACAGCGTACGTGCATGTATGGAATTTAGCTAGCTTAAAACAACTATTAATGTAAGGGTACAATGGACATTTACATCCACAACTAAATTTTTAACCACCTATTAGCTAGTACCTCCAAATAGCCCCAACTAATAATTAGCCAGCTAATAGTTAGTCAGCAATTAGCTATTAGCTAACTAACTATTGCTGACTAACTATTAGTGCTAATGGATCCAAACATGCCCTTAGAAATCTGCTAGTTGATTGAGAAATGAAAGTCTGAATTGCACTATTCTAATTTGTTAGAGCATCTCCAAAGAATGGCCCCTAAAACAGGTCCCTATTTTGAATTTAGGACTTCCCTACTTTTTGGGGCCCTGCTTTCAGAGCACAAGTCCAAAGAACATCCCCTAAATCTCAAATCCCTATTTTACTTTTTTCTCCTATTTTGACATATCCGCTATGTATAATCTTCATTTGACACCACTAAAATTCAATCAAAAATATTTGTAATACATAAAACATAAGCATATTAACATTTACAATTTAAAAACATGATATTTAAAATTTAAATTTAAAATTTTCAAAATTTTCAAAGAAGAGATGCAATAGCTTGCAACTCATCCAAGAAAGACACGCCACCACAAATAACTAATGCAAACCATCCTTCACTTAACTCCCTATTTTAAGGTTTAGGGGCTCCTCGAATTGGGAAATGAGGAGGCAAATTTAGGGCCTCCTAATTTTAGGGTGGATTAGGGCCCTCGATGAATCAGATTTTTACTAAACTCCCTATTTTAAGATTTATGGGCTGGTTTAGAGGCTCTGCTGGAGATGCTCTTATGCAGCATACAGCAGTGTAGCATAATGATGCCAACTGGTGAAACCGGTAGTGCCTTTGCTTTCTTACATATTGGAAGGGGACTGTGTCAGCTAGGTAAGCATAGCAGGACTGCAGGAGACCACAACCGGAGGATATGCAAGAGACAACATCAAAGTATGTTATTGTTCCTTCCTTGCTCGTTACATTTGCTATCTTACATTCGCTACACACCATACCTTAGGCAGCAGTGAGACGCCTCGCCTTACCTTGATAACCATGGATGGCTATAGCAACCCAACATTAAAAAATAAGAACCGCTAATATTGCAACTCTAAAACGACCCGCAAATAATTAGTGTATTGCTCCAAGCTTTACATATGCCATGGCCATCTGGTCTCTCTCTCTCTCTCTCTCTCTGGACTTGCACCCGGCAAAGAAAAGGGTAATCATAACAGTATAAAGCCTTGTTTGGAAGCATCATTCCCTACCTAAAATCCCGTTCCAAATAGACCTCCCAAACAAGGCCTAAACATATCCAACAAACCTGCCTATTTCCGCAACAAATGGTACATAAAGTGAACCAAATTTGACCATATTATGGTCGAATGATGCATTGATTATTGAAATGCTTAGTACATCCAATCAGTGCAACACTGCCACTAACAAGCAAGAGGTTAAAAACTGATAGCTCAAACCACAATGGATTACTCCATCAGCGCATAAAAGAATTAAAAAATTGCCTGAAGAACTTACATACTAAAATGAGGGGCCTAAAGCTGACAAAGAAATGTGGTCCAAAAATCATAACAGTCCTACAAAGTTACTACGTCTTCTAGCTGTTCGATGGAGAACCCTTTTGCTCTCCCTCCAAGAGTTATCAATTTCACTATGACAACGCAGAAGTTTTATTAAATCAACCCTAATCTGTGATTTCTCCCGTGGGCTACTGCTAGGCTTGTCAGCCTCCACTCTTTCTGATTCATCACAAGATGCTGGAGGAGTATGAGGTCCTGCTTCGGTGCTTGATCTGGAGATGGGAAAAAAGAGTCACAGGGGAGGAAACACAGCCACATACATAGGATAAATGAAAACAAGACATCGAATCGACTGTAACATCACCTTGACATTCCAATGGGTTTTCCTTTTTATGTATCATGTGCATAATCATAATAAAAAATACCAACATCTAGACCAAACTAAGAGCAGAATGAAATAGTTAAAATGAATGCCCATACCTATCATCATCGTGAGCAGAGCGTGGAAGCAATATAAACCCTTCACCATTATTAGGATGGCAAGCATGACAATAGAATGTTTTTGGTGGGGGTCCATGCAAATTGATGCAATCAAAATGATACCACTCGTCACACTGATCACATGCGATCATGGCCCTGTTATCGTATGGCTTACGGCAAATACAATAAAGAACGCTGCGATCTCTGAGTAACTGCAGTGAAATGTTGCTAATGAGAAAAGAGCAAACAAAATGCCCAAGAGATAATGAGGTCTAGCATTGACATGTGTACCTACCTTTAGTTCCTTCTCAACATGTACAGATAGATTTTGCCCTTCAATAATAAGTCCGTATACAAGATCAAGTGCAAGCTCACCAGAATCAAACGCAACCTGCACCACATCATAGTTTTAAGGTTTGCATAGTTCCATTTCCATGTTAGGAAGAAAATGCAAAAGGAAGTCGTGTGTCACCTTTTCTGCTTTGGCCAGCCACTGCAGACTGGTCTCCTTTATTTTACTGAGCCCTAACTTGAAGAAATCTTCACCACATATCTCTAAATTTGAGCCCTAGAAACATCAATGCATTATTTAAGACATATAACATTCAGAATGAATTCAAAATTAAATCCGCATTGCAAAATTGTTTTGAAGATGTAGCATTAAATGACTAAACAGGAACCTACAAGGCTCATACAATAAAAGGGCACAACTTGCAAACAAATCACGATCGCGATGCTAAACAATATTGCCAATATGGCCACAGAATACATGCCAAATAGATTCAGAGTTATTAATCACATAAACATCATACAAAACTTTGATTCTTGTTTTAAATGACAAAGACATGCACAAGGGATCATGTTCCATTATCAGAAGTTCAGAACGGTGTCAGGTGAATGTTTCACTGCACCATATCATGTACAGGACCAATCCTGCCAATCTTGAAATACCATATATGTATGTAACACAGCTGTTAAAGACCCCTTTTTACACTGTTATTTTCTCTGTGTCTCAGATTGGTATTACAGTGATTGGCAAAACACCTAATATGGTGTTCCATCCATTATTGAACACCCAAGTAAATGTTCTAATAAGACGATTTTCATTTTTGACATCAACTGTATTACCTCTTTGTCAAGGCGCAGTACTTGTTGGATCAATGTCTTTTTTCCACCACACAAGAGTTTATGAATTTGTTTCTTCCACGAATATCTGCTCAGCACTAGCTCAATGTTGTGGCTGACCTGGTGATCATATAAGCCAGCAGCTGACGTTGCCTATCAAAAATGGCAAAATGAATGTTACAGAAGTAGCACACTTGTATATTTTTTTTAACACATCCATCACTTCAGAATTGAGAGCATCTAAAGTGCATAACCATTTGTTAAAAATAGGGACAAAGCTGCCAATGATTAAAAATAGGGACAAAGCTGCCAATGATCACCTTTAGAGCAACTAGAAGAGATTTGTACATGACACTAAGATCTTCTCCACGGTAAGAATCTGCATCATGTAAAATTTGCATCAAATAGGACTTGAAGTTAAGGCCCTTCTTGACAATTTCTTCCAACAAATCCAACTCCTCAATCCTGTAAAAGGTGAAGCTTTAGTCAACCAGAATGAGGAAGCTAAGTTTAAATTAAATATTCATATTGAAAATTACCCTGTGTAGAAACCCTTTGCAGAATCGAGGAGTTCAATAAGTGCAGTAAGTGCAGGACGGTTCCCTTTAGACATCTGTAAAACTTACATAGACATCAGACTATAATAGGAGTCATCGCCTTAATCAGATTTATCAAACCAACAGTTACCTTTTCTTGTATTCCCTTCTCTAATCGATCCCCACTTTCTAAATGGAAGCAAAATGGACAAATCCATTCACTTGTCATTTGAGTAGAAGCAAGCAGCAGTTCCACACAAGGGCTGTGGTACCTGCTCAATCAATCATTCAGTACAGATGACAAAAAAAATCGCAAAATAACAATATAAAATGTGACACTCAAAAACAAGGAGGTATTAGTTTTGACAAAACTATTCAGTTGCCTTGACTTAAAACTAGCAGCTTACATATTTGAATATTTATTTCCTTTTTAACAGAATGGAGCAGACAAAGAGCATGTTGTTACTTTAGAGTCGGACAACACATCTCATGTAAACTAATGATTTATGTCAAGCAAGTGTGCACTAATCATTCTAAAACCGTGATAAGCAGAAGCAGGATATTCTGCAATTAACATTTCACGCAAACATGAAAAACCAACCAAAGGACATGTACCTTACCATTCTTGACATATCACACATCTAGAGGCGACACCATCTCCCACATCGCATGAACAGATGACACAGAATTCTTTCTTCTTACAATCCTCAACATATAACATAGAAATATTATCCAATGATCCACTGATCTGAAAATAGGAAACTAAAATGGTCAAAGTATGTGCCAAGAAATAAAACAAGAAAGGCAAACCTTTGAACAGAAAACAAACCTTTAGAAGTATGGAGAGCAAAGAACCACTATCATGGCCATCAGGAAACAGAGTACGGCGGCACTGCGTAAGCCACTCCTCAACCTTTTTAATATCAACAACAACCTTATCCATCTCACGACAATCAAATGCAACAGACTGACCACTGTCCTATAAAGGTTCAAGAATCATAAAAGTTAGCATAAGATATCCAGAATGAGAGAATATAATCACTGTTTCAAGAAAATGAATCGATGAATGGGTAAGTTCCAAAGCTCATAATGTTGGATATCTTAGGAATCTAAATTTTAGCAACTACTAAACAAATAAACATGAATACAAAAAGTGCAGCTATGCTGCAAAAATATTTACAAGGCTTTCATACAAATGTTAAAAAGTTAACAAAAGCACAATGCATAAGAAATTCAGCATTTAGATATTGATAGCACAAATAACGTACTCTCAGCCTTAGCAGCCCAGCCCAAGACTGGTGATCAGGCAACACAAAGAAGGCATTACATTGCTCTGTCCATGAACTGAAAGAAAGGAAGATTTGTTAAATAAAAAAATACCTCAAATACAAATCGATGGTTTGCAACACGCCGACATTAATAAAGTGCAGTAAATGAGTGCACAAAACACCTCGCACACAAAGCAGAAAAGGGTGATAGCCTAGTATAATCTGTTAATAATTTTGAAGATAGCTACAGTGGTGTAATTCAATTTCAATATAGTAGCAAGACCTCAATATTCATATTTATGCCCATGAATAACACTGAGATGTTTAGCATAAGCATTTTGGATATAGATGGCTTACTTATGTTTTTTTATAGCATCCTCAAGCCTGGTGGTCATCATAGGATAAGGAACAGCAATTTCCTGTGACAAACAAACATAAATGCAGTGTCATCATAGGATAAGGAACAGCAATGTCCTGTGACAAACAAACATAAATGCAGTTGAAACCAAAGAACAACCGAACAAGTGCATGTCAAATGGGAAAGGCAGATCAGGAAACACTTGCCTGGTATTCTGCTAAAATATTTTCAACATTTTTTAATTTGGATTTTACAGGCATTTCAGAATCAGGAAGCAAAATAAGTGCTTTTCTTAGCCAAGATGATCCCCGCATCAACAATTCAGCTAAAGAGCAATCCGACAATGAAGCAGGAAGGTGGACAACTTCTTCAATTAATCTATCAACATCCTGAAAGGTCAAATTTAGATGTTTACAAGAAAGAATATAAATTGTTAATGCTTTCACAAATTCAGCAACACGTTTAAGATAATATTGAAGACATGTAGAGAAGAGGAAAACTATCTTGTGAAGACAACAAAGGTTTAGACAGCAAACAATACAAAAATTTACTTTACAGCGGTCATTCAGGATCAGCAAAGACATGCATATCGACAAGAAAACCAACTCAATAATATGGTACTATGGTGATGCACCAGTGAACAACTCTGGCATCTAAGAAATCCACCGTTGAGAAACAAAAATTTTAAAAGCAAATGTCAACTGAAGACTTAACATGGTGCCAACTAAGCAAACAAAAAGGAACTTCAAACTAATACTTGTTGAAGAAATATCACACCACGATACTTGATACAACTAAGCATAATCATCTTCATCTGTGGAACCAAAAATGAAGTTGGAAGGGAGAGAGAGAGAGAGAGAGAGAGAGAAACATAGGAGTCTCATGGAAACAATAAAAGCAAAAGCATAAGATAGATAACATAAATCAAACAATCTTACAGTAACCTACTTTAAATTGCAAGAAAATAACTAATCAAAATGGCCGATGCAGCAAATGACAGTTAGAAACTTAGAATGGTGATAGCATGCATGTGAACAACAAATTACCTGTAACAAGGGAACCATGCAGCAGAAAGACAGTGCGTTCAATATCCATCTAAGTGTCAACAAGCAATCCTTCAGTTCATGAAGAACCTTGAACTCAAAACCAAGAGATAATCCACTTTCTATTTCTGCATTAATTTTATCTTGCAGCTCCTCCAAATTTCTTTTAAGTTGGTTAGAGTCGATCACATTCAAGTGCAGTAAGGTTCTTGAATTGCCTAACAGACTTAGTGAATTATGTTCCCATTCTTCAACATTGCTGAGAACAGAATTAAGTGCTGAAGTGTCAAGAATGACTTTCATACTTGTAGACTGACTGATTAAATCCTGTGACACGATGAAGAACAAAGGTTATCTCAATAAGTATGCTCACTACAAAAAAATAAGTCATATTACTGAGCCATACTATATGAACCTTTAGGTCATCAACTTTAAGAAAACCTCCAAATGCAAGTTTATCACATCTAGGTCTCAGATAGGCCTGGCATTTGTCAATCCACAACTTAGCAATATCAATCTCTGCTTTCATATCCGGTTCAGATGGAAGGATAACTCGTATGTTCTCTGAGCACCTGAAATTGGAAGATTCAGTAGGAAATATCATCTGATTCAACACCATAAGAATATAGCTCTCCATGACAACTCATACCACATATGATCTTCAAACTCAGAGAGAGAAGCTGATTGCTTGAGAATAAGTCGAGCCTTCTCTTCCCAAGCAGTGGCATTTTTTAGCATCTGAGACAGATCAACAAATGGTTGCTCCTCTTCAATAGTTAATCTGGCAGATTAGTAATAGTAAGACATAGCAAAATAATTATCATATACAATATTTAAAGACTGACAAATCAATTGAGCTTACAAGGAAGCTTCTTTTAGAACATCTTCAACCACCTCCATGGACATTGGTGTTGCAAGAGCCTGTGACATACTTGGATGTTATGTTATCAATTCATCATATAGCTAAGCATAGAAAAATATGTCCACCCTGAACAATGGTGTGGAAACTACCACACAATCATGAATGGACAACAACAAGTAGATATATTCACAGGCAAAGACAACAGAACATTTAACTAGGCTCTGATACTGGAAATTAGAGGCGAAAGTATAAGCACAGCCTGCTCAAACAGAACTTTTGGCTCATGGGGCAGAACATAAACAGAACTTAAGGTGGGACAGGAGAATTAATTTTGTCATCTCATTGAAGAATGCTTACTGCAAAACTTAAATGAGAACCTAATTCTCTATAACACTCGTTAAAGCTCAGGTAGCACAATAAATCAGTGCCAAAGAAATTCATTCTATGTGTGACAGGAAAATAAATTATACTAAGATGTTCACTGGCAAGAAACAAAAAAATAAATTATACTAAGATGTTTACTGGCAAGAATCTAAACATAGATGCATAACAAAGTAGAAAGGTTTATGTACCACAAACAATGGTCTTTAAGCTATTAAAAAATGAGGAGCAATTAATGGGATTTTCAACATAAGAAAAAATAAATAAATGTTGGTTCAATTTTGAATATTTGGTCGTCAAGTTTAAGTCAATATGTATGTGATACGGCTCCATCTCACATGCAATTTGGCACTGTTGGTGAT